>MU826839.1:849697-915173 GCA_029204205.1 Desmophyllum pertusum | reverse complement strand
GCGTGGGCTCATTTTCCCGAACAGCGGCTGGAAATCGAGCCTACATACTGGCGTTCGCTTGACGTTTCCGACGCTAAGGTCACGATAAGACACAATCTATTATTGGTGTATTGGCGCGAGCAAGTTCCGAAAAATGGCACTGCAAGACAGCAACTGTGATTGGCTTAAATCGGGAAAGGAATGTGATTCGGATTTGAGCAGCCGTTAGTGGGGAGAAGAGTTGGGTGACGACACAAATAACGGCTGCGTAGGAGACTACTGTCATCCCAGTTCATCTAAATATACCTGATTAAATAGACAGCTAGATTTTGACTTTCATTTTACTGAAAACAATTTTCAGTTGATAACAAAATAAACTTAAGTTAAACTTAATTATTGCCAATTATTTGTTATAATATTATACACTGCACCATAGCGTCTGTATTTATATTGTTTGTGATCAGAAAACTGAAGTTGTGTGACGCGTGACAAAAAGTGAAAAGTACAATGTTTACAAACGCTTTACTCTTCTGACTGGCGTTAAAACCTCGAATTGTAATATATATAGTCTATTTTAATACACAACAGCTCTTCTGTCCAAAATTTAAATTAAAACTAGGGGTACCATATTGGAAGTGAAGTGCTGCCACATTTGTAATTTCATTATCATCGTTGGTTTTATAAAACAATGTCACGCAAGATCCTTTCGTGCATTTGCGTCTCAAAATAACCTTATACTAACAAAGCGCAAAACCAACATCTGGTAGTGACAGACACATTTGTTACAATGTCACAGCCAGATTTAGGACATTACTTCCAAATATTTAATTTTCGAGGAAATTTAAGTAAACCAATTGTGAACACAATGCAACGTGTCCAAATATTTAATTGTCGATGTGATTGAAGTAAACCAATTTACCGGCGGTCAAGTCCGTCTGCGATGCAAGCTAGGCGTGCGTCAAATCGTAGAAAAAAGGAGCACGCGACTCGGATCTCACAAAGGTCAGTTCATATGTTCGCTTGAAACATAACAGGGCGGCTTGGTAATAAAACAATGTCACGCAAGATCCTTTCGTGCAACAGCGTGTGCAACAGCGTCTCAAAACAGCCGAAATCGGCAACAATCAAGCATCAGAGCGTCTCAAAACAGCGTCTCCTCGAGCGCGCAAAAGAAATCCCGAAAACAACAATCGTCTCTTCTCGTGCAAATTCGAGCGTGCAATAGTCATCACAAATCAGACTTTTCACGCGGAGGGGCCTGGGTACTGCTAACAAACATCTTACCGGCAGAGGGAAATCCTGAAATCGGAACTCAGGACAGAAATAGGAGGCTGCCCTCTGCGGGCAGCAACAAACCGCAAAATATTTTTCATAAAAATTGAAGGGCCACAATTTTTTGTAATGATTTATAGCAAGCAAACATTATATTTAAATGTTGCTCAGCACACAGATTTGACAGCATAGAAACATAAAATCGCCGGCCTTCATTCAAACGCAGCAATTCCATTTACATCGTATCGAAAAGAGAAGAGATAACAACTCACTAGGCACCTTTCCAGTATTTCAGTAAAAGCTGGAAGATTTCGTAATTAGCCTAAAGAAAAGCTTGTGAAAATCGTTTGTTTGTTTATTGAGCTCAGCTTTGGGACTGGGAATTTTAATTCAAAGATGCACAATGTGCAGTGACGATTTATATTATTATACTTCGCAAGCAATACTGACACTATTAGAAACATAAAATCGCCTAGATTCAAATGGAGAAATTCAATTTCCCTCTGTACATTTTAATTTCCTAGGACGAGAAACATGCCAAGCGAAATATCGTATCGAAAAGTGAAGAGAAAAACATAATAATTCACTAGTATTTCAGCGCAGTCGGAAAGCCGTTTATAGATTTCGTACTATAATCAAAGCAATGTTTGGAATGAAGGTAAGCCAGCAATTTTCAATGTAAAAATACGCCAAACAGGCGTGTTTTCCATATTTTCACTTACCGAGCTCAGCTTAATTTCGGACTGGGATTCCTGCTCGTTCTTTCTCAAGTTCCTTCTTGTTTCACGTTTCGTTTCTAAACTGAAACAATGCAAAACAGTCGTGAAGTTAACGATTAAATACGTAAACAAAGGTGCAAAACTTTCTACCTGCCTAGCAGCAGAAAATTTAAATAAGCTCAAGCTTATAAACCGAATTGAACGGAAAATTAACCTTACCGCTAGCGTCGCTAAGCTATTATACGTTCGCCTGCCAAATATAAAATAAAACTCAAGAACACTTAGCTTTCTTTTGGCCAACAGTCGACTACTTGAATCTGCACTTTGTCTGCTACCCGAAGGACTTTCTTCGCTCTTAAGCAGCAATAAGATGCTAGAAAGCGAAGGAAAATTTCTTGAGTCGACAAAACACTTTCTTTAGATCAAGAACTAGCGAAAAAATCCGGCGAAAACACGCCACTGAGCTGACGCGACCGGACGCGGGTCGGCAACCCGGTAAAATGGCGGCAAAACACAGCCTCATTTTCATGCATAGTAGTCACCAGGCTCCAGGGAACAACTTATTACAGCCTCAAAACAAATGACGGAAATTTAATTTTGCAAAACAGACAACTGAGTTGAAAAGAGGATGCTCTAAGCCCTCTCATAAATTTCTCCTTTTGGTTTTAAATTAATAAGTGGCCGATTTAGCGCCAACAGGAAAATGATCAAACGCTGCTCATGCGCGGCTCTTCCCTGATATTTAAAAGAAAAAATAATAATCGCCCTTTTGATAAACTTTACTTCAATATCTAACACTCACAGGAATAAGGCGCTGTTTTATTGAGCATAATGTACTTTTAAAGCAATTTGAAATATTCAAAGCGATCTGGTCACGTGACTGATGACGTCACGTAAGATACGTGTTCAAAAACGTGTTCTTCACATAAATATCTATCCACATGTAGATTTTTGTTGCTATGCGCCTTACATTTCGTGAGATATAGCTGAACAAATTTTCCACACATTTTTACACTCGTGTATAGCCCCCTTAAATTTAAAATGCCAGAATATTAATGGCCATTTCAAAATTCCCCATATCAATGTCTTGCTGAAAATATTGATTACTTTTCAATTGATAGAGACCTGTTCTCACAGTAAACAAAAACGCACTTTCGGGCGTGGTCACGTGACTAATGACGTCATCACACTAAGTTTGATATGAGAGTTATTTTATGGTAAGTGCTATTACCTTGTGGTGCTTCACCCTTCTGGGCCTCAAATTGACAAAGTTATTTGACATTGAAAAATTTCCAGTTGCAAAGGACTCTGGGAAGGTTCTTATTATAATTATATATTGCTTTGATAATTATTCAACTGTATGATTGATACTGTATATTAATAATACACTTGAAAAAATTACTCCATTCTGTTTGGCTAAGAGAAATGCAGTTCAAGTGTAACACTAGTGCAATTACACCAGTGCAAATTACAAACAAAGATTTCCGAAGTCAGTACGAAGAACCACGAAGACCCCTAATGGCTGCCGACAGTCATATGAGATATGCCGAAGATGGCCGAAGTCTTCAAAATATTTCCGAACATCATCCGAAGACTTCCGAAGATTGCCAAAGATCACCCAAAGACTTTCCAACTCTATCGGAAGGTTTGAAAATACTTTCGGAAATTTTACGAAGGGCAAGGGCTCCTCTTAGTAATCGTGTTTGTAAAAAAAGTAATTGAATTTTTTCAAGTGTATTATTAACAAGCAATCACAATTGATTTTCTTGTGCAATTTGGAATACATTATAAGCACTTTTAAATTTTTCAAAGACTACAAATTGCATTGCAAGTGCAGTTTTGTTAGTCTTTGAAAACTCCTGCTTATTTATTCCAAATTGCACTCGAAATCATGTGATTACCATACTGATCTGACAATGTAACATCAACAAATTTAAATTTTATAAAAATACACATCTAAAAGTCACAAGGTTATTGACATAATTCATCAATACTCTACGATTTTCATGCAAGAATTGCATGTATTAGTTTGATACTTATACAAGAAAAAAGACATCAAATCCTTGCACCTGAAAATAATAACATAATATTTAAGCAATGTTATTTGCTAGTTCCACTTCTCAAGTTATTTCAATACTACAGAAATAAATTGATAAAAACAATGAATAATATAAACATGTTGACATGAAACAATTTTATAAGTTCACTGCACTACATGCCATCATGGCAACTAGACATTTAACTATAAAAGCTAATGGGCTCTCTGTGATGTTGATTACAACATGCCATATAGGCAGATTAAAAAACTACATATATGTTCTGTATTTTCAATGTAAAAAAATGAACTTCGTAATTCAATTTTCAGACCTATTGGTATACGTCAAATGTTCAAAAAGGGCTCAGAATATACATGTACACTGTTGCTAAACCAAGGGAATATGGAGGCAAATTGCTGTAAATAGTGTGATTTATCAATGCTTAACAAGGTAGGATACCTCAGCATAAAGCCTAACTGAGTAACTCCAACCTGACATATACCTAAACTGCACCATTAATTAAAACAGCACTGCACAAACAAAATAGTGCGACGAATATGCACTGTTGCTAAACAAAGGGATTACGGAGGCAAATTGCTGTAAATAGTGCAATTTATCAATGCTTAACAGGGTAGGGTACCTCAGCATAAAGCCAAACTCCAACCTGACATATACCTAAACTGCACCATTAATTAAAACAGCACTGCACAAACAAAATAGGGCGACGGAAATATACACTGTTGCTAAACAAAGGGATTACGGAGGCAAATTGCTGTAAATAGTGCAATTTATCAATGCTTAACAGGGTAGGATACCTCAGCATAAAGCTAAACTCCAACCTGACATATACTGCACCATTAATTAAAACAGCACTGCACAAACAAAATAGGGCGACGAAAATATACACTGTTGCTAAACAAAGGGATTACGGAGGCAAATTGCTGTAAATAGTGCAATTTATCAATGCTTAACAGGGTACGATACCTCAGCATAAAGCTAAACTCCAACCTGACATATACCTAAACTGCACCATTAATTAAAACAGCACTGCACAAACAAAATAGGGCGACGAATATGCACTGTTGTGAAACAAAGGGATTATGGAGGAAAATTGCTGTAAATAGTGCAATTTATCAATGCTTAACAGGGTAGGATACCTCAGCATAAAGCCAAACTCCAACCTGACATATACCTAAACTGCACCATTAATTAAAACAGCACTGCACAAACAAAATAGGGCGACGAAAATATACACTGTTGCGAAACAAAGGGATTATGGAGGAAAATTGCTGTAAATAGTGCGATTTATCAATGCTTGACAGGGTAGCTATAGGATACCTCAGCATAAAGCGAAACTCCAACCTGACATATAAGCTTACATGTACCTAAACCGCAGCCAATACAATGTTATAGCAGATACATGTATAATATACACCAGGCCTTGGCCACATGTTTTAATTAAACCTTAAATTGCCCAATTACAAATCACAACACTGAGATATACATAACAATCAGCAATTTAGAAGGGGAAAATAATCAGTAGCAACAGTGTTCTCCCGAGGAACCTTTGATAAGCATGAAACAATAGAAAAATTTAATATCAGCCAAGCAATACAAATGAGATTTGACACAACTATTGCACATCCAGATCCATCTTGTACACATGTTCGAGTACATATCAGCCATCGATCTCTTTGTTGTATATACATTATTGAATACGTACAAAGTGAACTTCTACATTAATATAAGCAATAAGGTACGGGTCGCACTACAGCCAATTTTGTTTACATAAAAAATTTTGTAATTTTTGGCGAGGAAAAATTTTCAAAAAATTCGCAAGTGCCAAATTTTGGTGGTGGTCGCACTCAAACCAAGATGTGTTTTCCAAAACTCTCCTGATTGATGTAAATGTAAAGTTAAACGGCTTGGGACCAGGTTTCGTACTTCGCTTTCTTGGTTTTCGTCGTTTCTTGTAGACTTGCCACTAGTCGTCTTCTTTGAGCGAAACCGGGCGACGCGCGACAACGATCGAGGAACGTCGCGAGAGGAAACCAAAACCAACGAAAGGGAAAAATAATATTGGAAAGGGCTTTTAGAAAGTCTACGTTTCTTGCTGCTGGCTTCAATTGCAATCGAAGGAGATTGTTTTGAACTTGAGACGAATTGTTCTCCAAATTGCCGCCGGTAAATTTGGTTTCGATCAGACCCAGTGTAGTCATAGACATTCGCGGCGTAATATCGATATTCATTTTCTTCGTTTTCCGGTCGAAATAATTATTAAAAGAGTCAGATGAACCAGGTAAAAAATTATTTTGTCCCGTAATTGCACGCGCTAAACTAGCGAATCTTAATTATCAAAACATAGCATCTTGTGTGAATGACAGTTTAATGGCTAAAACGGGCTAAAATAACAAAATTGTGTGATTTTCAAAAATTTGGTCGCCTCCAGGGCAACACTTCGGCTTCTTTGAAGATTGGCGAAAATTTGGCAATTCGCAAAAAAATTGGCAAAAAATTGAAACTCGGGGTCGCACTGTATTTTACGATTTTTATGTTACGTGTTGACAGATTTGACACCTGAATAAACAAAATTGGTCAAAATTGGCTGTAGTGCGACCCGTACCTAAGCTTAAAAGCAAAGTATTAAGCAAATATTTCCGTGATAAATTATCTTGGAAAATATATATCGATGGGCACAAGCTTACCTTGGTCAATGACGTTTTAAGACTGCCTAAAACAGGCGTACCAATCCAAGATCCGCTGTAAGAAGACTCCATACAGCTACTTTGGAAATTAAGCGGGCTTTAGGAGAAGAAAACGTTCCATTTAGCGAGCAAAAGGTCGAGCAAAAACCTCAAACCACTCCTCAAACCGTTTTATAACGAGCGCCAAAATTGATCTAAACCAAAGAGGACGCCGGGAAGAACTTACACTGCGCATGATCTATTCAGACCCAGAGCCTCTCTGCCAGAGCAAGGTGTCGACCTTTGTACTGCGCCGGATTACGACATGCATTGTATTTTCAACTAAAAAGCAATTAACCGAAATATCGCAAGATATTATGCTCATCTCCAGGCTATTTAATTTTTTTACAATCCATCCGGCTAAAAATATTGTTGTTCAGGTGCTATAAAAGCCGAAAGTCTTGATTTCTTTGAAGAGGTTTCGGGTATGTTGCCACGGGCATGTTGCCAGTCCGATTTTCATCATCGCATCCGTTTTTAATTAACCATTTATTGTTTTGTATAATCAATGTTAAATGAATGTCATCGGCAGTGATGTCCACAACCTCATCCCACGCAAATTCAACTTCTTCATCTGATTATTAAAAAGGCCCAAAACGACCCCAACGTATAGGTCTTATTCAGCACCGGCCAGCCTAAAATGAACCTTATTGGGGCAAAATTTTCAAGCAAGCAACCGTGGACGACAATCCTGCTGGTGTACGTTGGATCAACAAGTGATCTAATCGGCTAAAACAAGTGAAAATATACTGTAGAAGCAGAGACCGATACAACGTAGATTTTTAAGTTTTTTAAGTACTATATTTCGACTGGCCAAACCAGTCTTCTTCAGGTACAATGAGGAAATTTTACATTGATATACGTGTTATATAGTAGCTACTAACAGTTTTTGCGTAATAACGGAAATACGTCAGAGAGATAACAAAGATTGACAGTAAAACAATAGAATAAAATAATGTAGGGAAACTAAATATCTAATATCTTTCTTCGCGGATGTTAAGGCCATGGGGTTCAAGTGTTCTAGCTTTTGTGATTAAAAAAGCTTCCCTGGCCTTACGTATTGAGTCTCTGTTAGAAAATATTTTTTCAATGGGGATTAATTGCATGTCGTTAGCAGTGTGATTAGGAGAGGATTGGGGCCACTCAAAATAATTATTGGGGCCACTCAAAATAATACTGAGCAAGTGGCTCTAGTACTTAGGGCCACAACAGCTCCGATGTCTAGGGCTGTAATACACTCAGGGGCTAAATTGATTTCCGGTGAGTGCTGAATTGGCTTTTAGTTGGGTCGAATTGGAATTTTGTGGGGCTGATTTGCGCCAAATTGTCAAAATGGCCCCCAAAGGAGTCAAATTAGCCCTAGGGGTATAAGGGCTATTTTGGCATTTTGGGGCCAAAACAGATCTTTTGAATTTACTGTGTGAGTAGTTATGAAAACATGGCGTTTCTGGTCATGTTTAATGTGCCTCTACACCTTTCCTTCACGACAAAGAGATCAGCATGCCATTAAAATCAACACCTTTTCCGTTACTAAGCATTCTGTTGATAATTTGTCGTCATTATAATATTATAATTTTAATTTTTTAGCTATTTCAAGGTGTAATTATAACGACGAAAACTTAACAGAAAGAAGGCTAGTAACACGAAACAAAAGTTGATTTCAAAGGTACATTGATCTTTTCGTCGTAAAGTAAAGGTGATTGTAAACATGATCAAACGCGCCATGTTTAATTTTCTTAACTACTCAACAAAAATATTCCTTAGTAAAATCAGCTAGTAAAGTCATTTTTTTCATGCATTAGTTAACGTCGGAAATATTTCTATAACAACGCTTTATGAGAGTTTTAAACAATACAAAAACTGCTACGACTACTGAATAACTGAATTAAGCGATGTTATTAAACAAACAAACTTTCAATGGTTAACATCACAATGATCAATCTCTTTCCAAAGACTGAGCTTGAAAAGGTTCACTAAAAATTCTCAAAACTCATCAGTTTTTCAAGATATTATGAAACCGCTTTCCTAGACATTGGCGCCAGAAATCTATTAAAAAAGAGCTTAGGCAGCCAAGGCAATTACTATGTTAACAAGTTGGTATTTTTACCATTCAATATTTTCTTGATATTCCCAATCACTGCCATATCACGCAATACCAATTATACAAGGTTTCATCCTTTATTTCATAACAGCACTCAGTTACTCAATTCTTTAGTTAGTTCTCGAGTTTTTCCTAAATTTGCAAACAATGCCGGCCGGAGAACCGAATATTATAGATACTTGTTTGGTTTAAAGGCGATATTAAAATATATTGGCGTATTGAAGACTGTTATTCACCCCGACGAAGTGGCAGCAGGTGTTCCAAACGGGTTTTCGTCCGTCTTGATCTGTTTCAAGATAAGAACAGATTGAGAGTCTGTGAGTGAGAGAGTTGAAAGTTACCAACATTGCCGAAAAAAAACCAGCAACTTTTATTGATTCCTGTTAAAAATATATATTTTAACATGTCTTTGTTAACGTAATCAGGATAATTTTGCCCAATATACCCTTCGCTAATCAGTACGTACATGTCTTTATATCTGGTAACATGTGATTCAAATGGATAATCCAATTCGCTGTTCGACTTTAGTTAAATTTGGACTCCACGAAATGAATCAACAAAATTCACCCTCCAAAATCATAGTTTTTTTGCGTTTATCTACAGCTGTTAAATATCTATTGTACATGTGTATATATTTCTAAATTCTAAAATCCCCGACAGATGGAGATTATCATTACAAGATATATATCGCTGAAGAAAAATGACAACTTGAATTTGTTGATAAAGAATATTCTTTATAGAATTAGTTAAAATTCTTATTAAACCCGTCTTCCGCCAATTTTATTCCGCTAACCAGCAAGTTTGATTCTTTGCATCTGACAACAGATGATCCAAGTGGGTTTTCCATCTGACAATTCCTTAGCGAAGATTCTTCAGCCGAGTGATCAATTGTCACAATGGCCACAATGCTTTATTTCTAGAACCAAGATATATCTCATCATATTAATTTTCATGATGATTAATTTCACTGGTATCTAGACTTTAGTATATAACAAAGCAGTGAATATCGCTCTTTGTATGCTCTGGCAGGCTTAACTCCAGATATCCTGCACGGTATATTTACCTCGCGGCATGAAGACAAAATGTGTGTCATTTTGCTGCGGTCACCAGTTGCCCATGATAAGGCAGCTCTACTTGATAACTCAAATGGAGCAACAAGGATCTGTTTTACAGTGTGCAGCTTCGTTTTATAACAATATTTTACTATTTTAATCGTGTCCCTCGCAAAATTGTTAAAAATATGGTATGAAAATATCGAGTACTTTTAAATATTCACAACGTGAGTGCATTTGAAAATTCAGCGGTAAAATTTCAGATGTACTGTGGTTTCAAGCACTGCCCAGTTCAACTATTTCAGAAACTATGAATTTTTACTATTGATTTAAATCCTGCCATCAATTCAGTTTCGTATGCTTAACTGATCTCAAGTCTCGTCATGCTCGAAAATCTGTTGGTTAATTTATGTACCGATAACTGACCAAAGTGCTGTTGTATAACTGTATAGAGGGTGTAATCTTCGCCAAGGACTATCCGTACGGTCCTAGACTGCGAGCAAACTCTATTTTTCGCATAAGTCCGTGAAGCGCAACTTCAACCGCATCAACATCTGAGAAATACGGAAACTTCTTCTTTGGAATTCAAGATTGTTCGCAGCACAACCTTGTAGCTTCTTGTTCAAGACTCGTTTCTGTAGTGGCACTGCACGGTTCGCAATTGCTATTCAAACTTTTTGTTTCGCAGGTAATGGTAATCGGTTGAACCTGTAAGGTATAAGAAAATTATAAGGAAATAAGGAAATATGTGTTTCTATACATGGCTCCACAAACTTATAGCTTTAACACAAAACCGTGTATAAATAAAGTTGATTTTTTTATTTTTTTTAATAAAATCTCACGTTTTGTTCCATTAGTAACAACGTGCAAGTTGCTATTTGTGTTCATCTTAGGGCCTCCACAGACTGGGCCAATTATTATCGATAACTATTTAGTTGTCGATCATAAAAAGTTGTCGATAACAAAAAAGCCAGTGTGTGAAGCTAGTTATCGACAACTTTTTATGATCGACAACTAAATAGTTGTCGACAACTATCTCTCTAGTCTGTGGAGGCCCTTAAATAACGTTTGCACCTTTCCGTCTTAAAGTAAGACTATAACTTGTTTTGACATCAGATAATCGTCAGAATAAATTAGTTGTGTTTTGACTATTTCAAGGCGAAAATTGTCCGTTATTGCGCGCTTTCCGTAACATATTATAACGAAGAAAAATAAACAGAAAGAAGTCTTCGTTAGTAACAGGAAACAAAAGTTGATTTCAAAGGCACATTGATCTTTTCGTCGTAAAGTAAAGTCGTGAAGGCACATATATTGTAAATATGACCACTGACACGCCATGTTTTAATAACCTCTCAACAAAAATATTCCTTAGTAAAGTTATTTCGATGCATTGAGATCGGAAATCATGATTAACGCCTTATGAGAGTTCTAAACAATACAAAAACTGCTATTTTCTTAAGCGATATTATTAAACAAACAGACCGATAAAGGACTTTAACGGTTTTTCTTTACCCGAGAGAGCCAAAATGCAAACATTTCTTAAACAATTGTTGAACCCAATATAGACCATAAGAAACTTGAAATTCTTCGTTGCATAAAGGCGTCTTAAAATGTTTAAAATTCCTACAAGGTAACAAAAAGTGGCGAAACTTTAATGCTTAATATCACAATCTCTTTCCAAACACTGAGTTTGAAAAGAGTTCCATAGAAACTTAAGATTAGTACAGCTTGATACTAATAAAGCTGTTTTTCAAGATAAAACGTTTTCCTAGACATTGGCGCAATACAAATTTTAAACAAAGCTTTGGTTAGTCTCCTACGCAGACATTCGTTTGGCTCGTCACGCAACCCGTTAAGTAACGAGTGGGTATTTTTTCATTTTCCAGCCATGATAAACGGTGACACATCATCCAAATAAGATTATCCACGATTCCAGCTTTTATTTCACAACAGCTCTCGCCATTTTCACTTATTCCTTATCAATGCGTTTTACCTCAATTTGCATCCTCAGCAGTCAAGGACAATACATTGATTTGTTCTGAAATTAATTCTTTTCAACAATTTTTATCTTCAATTTCATCTGACAATGACAATGACTTATTCTATCGATATCAAAACTTTCATTTTCTCAGATTAGATCGATCCACATATGGCACATATTTTACCTACCGGCGAAAGTAGCGATCCTCCAAAAGAAGCGACAGGAAAAGGTTGCTAAATCCGAACGTTATGTAGGATCTTTACTTTCGGAACTTTACAGTATTCTCGTTCCTATAGACTACCACCACTCAAAAGTAAAGATTAGAAGATTCTTCTGCGAAGGAAAATATCATAAAACCGATATAAATGTGGATTGGGGTTCCAATATATCATAGAATATACATAAAATGCACACCAGACAATAATGGTCTGGTAGTCAATGTAACCATGTTAACAAGTAGGAATTTTAATCTGTATTATGAAACCGTTTTCCTAGACATTGGCGCCAGAAATCTATCAAAACAGAGCTTAGGTAGTCAAGGCAATTACTATGTTAACAAGTTGGTATTTTTACCATTCATTATTTTCTTGATATTCCCAATCACTGCCATATCACGCAATACCAATTATACAAGGTTCCATCCTTTATTTCATAACAGCACTCAATTTCTTTAGTTAGTTCTCGAATTTTTCCAAATTTGCAAACATTGCCGGCCGGAAAACCGAATATTATAGATACTTGCTTTGGTTAAAAGGCGATTTTAAAATCTATTATTGGCGTATTGAAGATTATTCGCCCCGAAGTGGCAGCAGGTGTTCCAAAGGGGTTTTCGTCCGTCTTGATCCGTTTCAAGATAAGAACAGATTGAGAGTCTGTGAGTGAGAGAGTTGAAAGTTACCACATTGCCGAAAAAAACCCAGCAACTTTTATTGATTCCTGTTAAAAATATATATTTTAACATTTCTTTGTTAACGTAATCAGGATAATTTTGCCCAATATACCCTTCGCTAATCAGTACGTACATGTCTTTATATCTGGTAACATGTGATTCAAATGGATAATCCAATCCGTTATTCGACTTTAGTTAAATTTGGACTCCACGAAATGAATCAACAAAATTCACCCTCCAAAACCATAGTTTCTTTGCGTTTATCTACAGCTGTTAAATATCTATTGTACATTTGTATATATTTCTAAATTCTAAAATCCCCGACAGATGGAGATTATCATTACAAGCTATATATCGCTGAAGAAAAATGGAACTTGAATTTGTTGATAAAGAATATTCTTTATAGAATTAGTTAAAATTCTTATTAAACCCGTCTTCCGCCAATTTTATTCAGCTAACCAGCAAGTTTGATTCTTTGCATCTGACAACAGATGATCCAAGTGGGTTTTCCATCTGATAATTCCTTAGCGAAGATTATTCAGCCGAGTGATCAATTGTCACAATGGCCACGATGCTTTATTTCTAGAACCAAGATATATCTCATCATATTAATTTTCATGATGATTAATTTCACTGGTATCTAGACTTTAGTATATAACAAAGCAGTGAATATCGCTCTTTGTATGCTCTGGCAGGCTTAACTCCAGATATCCTGCACGGTATATTTACCTCGCGGCATGAAGACAAAATGTGTGTCATTTTGCTGCGGTCACCAGTTGCCCATGATAAGGCAGCTCTACCTGATAACACAAATGGATCAACAAGGATCTGTTTTACAGTGTGCAGCTTCGTTTTATAACAATATTTTACTATTTTAATCGTGTCCCTTGCAAAATTGTTAAAAATACGGTATGAAAATATCGAGTACTTTTAAATATTCACAACGTGAGTGCATTTGAAAATTCAGCGGTAAAATTTCAGATGTACTGTGGTTTCAAGCACTGCCCAGTTCAACTATTTCAGAAACTATGAATTTTTACTAATTGATTTAAATCCTGCCATCAATTCAGTTTCGTATGCTTAACTGATCTCAAGTCTCGTCATGCTCGAAAATCTGTTGGTTAATTTATGTACCGATAACTGACCAAAGTGCTGTTGTATAACTGTATAGAGGGTATAATCTTCGCCAAGGACTGTCCGTACGGTCCTAGACTGCGAGCAGTCTCTATTTTTCGCGTAAGTCCGTGAATCGCAACTTCAACCGCATCAACATCTGAGAAATACGGAAACTTCTTCTTTGGAATTCAAGATTGTTCGCAGCACCTTGTAGCTTCTTGTTCAAGACTCGTTTCTGCAGTGGCACTGCACGGTTCGCATTTGCTATTTAAACTTTTTGTTTCGCAGGTAATGGTAATCGGCTGAACCTGTAAGGTATAAGGAAATGATAAGGAAATAAGGAAATATATAAGGAAATATGTGTTTCTATACACTGCCCCACAAGCTTCTAGCTTTAACACAAAACCGTGTATAAATAAAGTTTATTTTTTTTATTTTTTTTTTATGAAATCTCACGTTTTGTTCCATAGTAATAGTAACAACGTCTATACATGATATGTTTAACATTTTTTTACGAACTGTTTTCATTTTGACTTTCTCGCGTAAAGAAAAACCGTCAATGCACTTTATCTGTCTATTTGTTTAAGTAAGTAAGTAAGTAAGTAAGCAACTTTATTTTACGAGGGTAAACACATAACAGTTAAACACTGATAAACTAGTGGCCCTCGATCCTAGGTATCTAAATTTAAATGGTCTAAAATATGATTTACAAAATTTAAAATAGACTAAAATATATTACAATATAGAATAAACGAGTATGGGTACTAGAAATTATGATAAAAATATGTACATTGAATTTCAAAGAACAAATTAGAATTTATATATAAAAAGGAACTAAGCTAAAAAATATTTTTTTAGTGCAGACTTAAAAGAACCAGTGGTGTCTCGTTTCCGTATATTTAATATTCCGTATATATGTTTAATACCATCGCTTAATTAAGTTATTCAGTAGTCCTAGCAGTTTTTGTATTGTTTAGAACTCTCATAAAAACGTTGTTATTAAAATATTTCTCACGTTAAAGCATGAAAATGACTTAATAGCTGACTTTACTAAGGAACATTTTTCTTGAGTAGTTATCAATACATGGCGTGTTTGATCATGTTTACAATGTGCCTTCACAACTTTTCTTTACGACTAAATTGAAATCAACTTTTGTTTCCTGTTACTAAGCCTTCTTCCTGTTAATTTTTCGTCCTTATAATTTTACGGAACGCGCGCAATAACGGACAATTTTCACCTTGAAATAGTCAACGCACAATTAATTTGCGATGTTAAGCATTGAAAGGTTTGCCAATCAGTGTTGTTACCCAGTTTAGAAATTCGAAACATTTTAGGACGCTTTTATGCAACGAAAACATGTCAAGTTTCTTATCGTCTATATGTTAAGCCGCGGCAATTGTTTACCAATTGTTTGTTTGTATTTTGACTTGCCCGCGTAAAGAAAAACCGTCAATGTCCTTTATCAGTCTGTTTGTTTAATAATATCGCTTAATTCAGTTATTCAGTAGTCGTTGCAGTTTCTGTACTGTTTAGAACTCTCATAAAGCGTTGTTATTAAAATCACTGATGATTTCCGATGTTAATGCATGAAAATAACTTTACTAAGGAACATTTTTGTTGAGTAGTTATGAAAACATGGCGTTTTTGGTCATGTTTAATGTGCCTCTACACCTTTACTTTACGACAAAAAGATCAATATATATATCTTTGAAATTTTCCCGTTACTAAGCCTTCTGTTGATAACTTGTTGTCATTATAATGTTATAATTTTTATTTTGTCGCTATTTCAAGGTGTAATTATAACGACGAAAACAGTTAACAGAAAGAAGGCTAGTAACACGTAACAAAAGTTGATTTCAAAGGTACATTGATCTTTTCGTCGTAAAGTAAAGGTGATTGTAAACATGATCAAACGCGCCATGTTTAATTTTCTTAACTACTCAACAAAAATATTCCTTAGTAAAATCAGCTAGTAAAGTCATTTTTTTCATGCATTAGTTAACGTCGGAAATATTTCTATAACAACGCTTTATGAGAGTTTTAAACAATACAAAAACTGCTACGACTACTGAATAACTGAATTAAGCGATGTTATTAAACAAACAAACTTTCAATGGTTAACATCACAATGATCAATCTCTTTCCAAAGACTGAGCTTGAAAAGGTTCACTAAAAACTCATCAGTTTTTCAAGATATTATGAAACCGTTTTCCTAGACATTGGTGCCAGAACTCTATTAAAACAGCCGGAGCTTTGGTAGTCAAGGCAATTACTATGTTAACAAGTTGGTATTTTTACCATTCAATATTTTCTTGATATTCCCAATCACTGCCATATCACGCAATACCAATTATCAGCACTCAATTACTCAATTATTTAGTTAGTTCTCGAGTTTTTCCTAAATACCGGCCGGAGAACCGACTATTATAGATACTTGTTTGGTTAAAAGGCGATATTAAAATATATTGGCGTATTGAAG
The DNA here is from genome assembly GCA_029204205.1 of Desmophyllum pertusum. Taxonomy (NCBI): domain Eukaryota; kingdom Metazoa; phylum Cnidaria; class Anthozoa; order Scleractinia; family Caryophylliidae; genus Desmophyllum; species Desmophyllum pertusum. The sequence goes on along the minus strand of MU826839.1, from coordinate 898,804 downwards.
ACTGTTATTCACCCCGAAGTGGCAGCAGGTGTTCCAAACGGGTTTTCGGCCGTCTTGATCTGTTTCAAGATAAGACCAGATTGAGAGTCTGTGAGTGAGAGAATTGAAAGTTACCAACATTGCCGAAAAAAAAAGAACCCAGCAACTTTTATTGATTCCTGTTAAAAATATATATTTTAACCTGTCTTTGTTAACGTAATTAGGATAATTTTGCCCAATATACCCTTCGCTAATCAGTACGTACATGTCTTTATATCTGGTAACATGTGATTCAAATGGATAATCCAATCCGTTATTCGACTTTAGTTAAATTTGGACTCCACGAAATAAATCAACAAAATTCACCCTCAAAAACCATAGTTTCTTTGCGTTTATCTACAGCTGTTAAATATCTATTGCACATGTGTATATATTTCTAAAATCCCCGACAGATGGAGATTATCATTACAAGCTATGTAAGCTGAAGAAAAATGGCAACTTGAATTTGTTGATAAAGAATATTCTTTATAGAATTAGTTAAAATTCTTATTAAACCAGTCTTCCTTCAATTTTATTCCGCTAACCAGCAAGTTTGATTCTTTGCATCTGACAACAGATGATCCAAGTGGGTTTTCCATATCATCTGACAATTCCTTAGCAACGATTCTTCAGTCGAGTGATCAATTGTCACAATGGCCACAATGCTTTATTTCTAGAACCAAGATATCTCTCATCATATTTAATTTTCATGATGATTAATTTCACTGGTATCTACACTTTAGTATATAACAAAGCAGTGAATATTGCTCTTTGTACGCTCTGGCTGGCTTAACTCCAGATATCCTGCACGGTATATAAGTCTTCGTTAGTAACAGGAAACAAAAGTTGATTTCAAAGGCACATTGATCTTTTCGTCGTAAAGTAAAGTCGTGAAGGCACATATATTGTAAACATGACCACTGACACGCCTTGTTTTAATAACTTCTCAACAAAAATATTCCTTAGTAAAGTTATTTTCATGCATTAACATCGGAAATCATGATTTTAATAACAACGCTTTATGAGAGTTCTAAACAATACAAAAACGTCTATTTTCTTAAGCGATATTATTAAACAAACAGACCGATAAAGGACATTAACGGTTTTTCTTTACCCGAGAGAGTCAAAATGCAAACATTTCTTAAACAATTGTTGAACCCGATATAGACCATAAGAAACTAAAATGTTTCAAATTCCTACAAGGTAACAAAAATTGGCGAAACTTTAATGCTTTACATCACAATCTCTTTCCAAACACTGAGTTTGAAAAGAGTTCCATAAAAATTTAAGATCAGTACAGCTTGATACTAATAAAGCTGTTTTTCAAGATAAAACGTTTTCCTAGACATTGGCGCAATAAAAAATTTAAACAAAGCTTTGGTTAGCCTCCTACGCAGACATTCGTTTGGCTCGTCACGCAACCCGTTAAGTAACGAGTGGGTATTTTTTCATTTACCAGCCATGATAAAACGGTGGCACATCATCCAAATAAAATTATTCACGATTCCAACTTTTATTTCACAACAACTCTCGCCATTTTCACTTATTCCTTATAAATGCGTTTTACCTCAATTTATCAAAGTTGCCGGAGAACCAAATAACATATACAGCAAGCTGCATCCTTAGTCAAGGACAATACATTAATTTGTTCTGAAATTAATTCTTTTCAACAGGTTTTTTCTTCAATTTCACCTGACAATGACAATGACTTATTATATCGATATCAAAACGTTCATTTTCTCAGATTAGATCGATCCACATATGGCACATATTTTACCTACCCGGCGAAAGTAGCGATCCTCCAAAAGTAGCGATAGGAAAAGGTTGCTAAATCCGAAAGTGTAGGATCATTACTTTCGGAACTTTACAGTATTCTAGTTCCTATAGACTACCACCACTCAAAAGCAAAAATTAAAAGATTCTTCTGCGAAGAAAAATATCATAAAAACAATATAAATGTGGGTTGGGGTTCCAAGATATCATAGAACTGATACATAAAATGCACACCAGACAATAATGGTCTGGTAGTCAATGTAACCATGTTAACAAGTAGGAATTTTAATCTGTATGTTAATCCCATGTTCCAAAATACTACCACCTACGTACACGCAAAAATAAATTATGCAAGACCAATAGCGTAAATGCGGAAATATTATTGAATATGTATAAAATGCACACCAGACAATAATGGTCTGGTAGTCAATGTAACCATGTTAACAAGTAGGAATGTTCATCTATATGTTAATCACATGTTCCAAAATACTACCACCTACGCGCACGCAAAGCATAAATTATGCAAGACCAATGGCGTAAATACCGGAGCATCTCTCGTCATTTTTACTCGCAACTACAGTTGTAGAAGAGAGCATTTGCGGAACATACTCTGAGCCGTCACAAGTTCCAAGGAAAAGGTAGGAATTAAAGAAAATCAATTAACAGTAGTTCTATTTTAGAGCTAGATCTACCAAGGAGTCAGTATATATGTCTTGGCTATCTGTGTGTCTAAGTTGTTTTAAAAGGCATTTTTATCCCTAATTATATAACAGTACCCGATACAAGGACTCGAGCGGGTGGAAGTAATTACCATTTAAAATTGTTTTCTTTCATTTATGGAGACAAACTATTGAGTAAAATTCCAAAAAATATTGTGACAAAAAAATAATGCTCCCAAAAATATAATGGTCTCAAAACTGTTTTCAAGTTTGCTGTAGAGCACTGCATGGAAGTGCTTCGACAACAAATATGATTGTTAACTGCTCTTGTTGGGCAAACTACCATAAACATATAAGGATCAAAACATGCTTTTTTTGAAATTTTAGAATGTGTTATGATCACGGTCGCTTGGATTTAAGGCAAATGACAGAAAGCGTAAGCCCAAAAACTCCACAATGGCCATTAAAGCCCTCACGAGTATACAAGTATTCAACAAATTCTTAGGCATGTAAGTGATCTGGTCCACGATGATGGTTAGGGATCTAGTGAGCGATCGAGCAGTACGTTGATACTTACACTGAGGCATGAGAATGAACGAACTAAATGATCATACAAGCAATAGTTTCCAATTCTGACTTACACGTAGAAACCAAAAAGTCAATCATGACCAAGTAAAGTTCGATCCGTGAAGATAACGTTACGTTTTTTTGCTTATACCTGAGTTAACACTGCAGCGTTACAATATACCAAAAAGTCAATCATGATCAAGTAAAGTTCGATCCGTGATGATAACGCTACGTTTTGTTTGCTTATACCTGAGTTAACACTGCAGGGTTACAATATATTTCTGAACATGTGGAATTTATTTTCATTGCTACACATATTGAATAGATCATCTCAACACTGTTCATTTTTACCTTCATCTCCACAGATATTGAAGGAATAATGAAGTTCGCTTGTTCTATTTGTCTGCTCGTGCTGTTGCTCGTATCAGGGATGGATGCAGAGCTCCAGTGTAGTCCTTGCAGCGAAGGTAAGCTAACGTGATATACCATAATCCTTTTCTACGAGTAGCACATTGTTAGAACATAATAAAGCAAGCGGGAGCAAATTTATTGGGCCGAGCAACAGTTGGGTGGATTTTGTCATGCTTAGTTATACTATAACGAGGTGACTAAAATACCGTAAAATCCAGGCTAGCCTCCCGGTTATTGGTCCATCTCCCCGCTAACAAAAAAGACATATTGCCACGCTCACTATATATTTCCTTATTATAAATGTCCTCGCAGAACATTGTTCAACTTCAAATACTGTATTAGGAAATTACAATGCAAGTAAAGTGTGGAACAAAAAGTTTAATAAGAGCAACTTCTTACTGAATCTCATCAGATCTCCGACATAACAATTGAATATTTTAAACGTTTTACTATACCAAGTGCTGTATCAACTTGTTTCTTATCAGCTCATTCTGAAATGTTTTTTTTTTTTATACCGCTTGTAGGCTCCCCCCACCTCCACCTCCCCCCCCCCCCCCCCCCCCAAATCCCGAATTTAACCGGGATTTTACGGCATAAACTGGCAAAAAAAAATGATATACCAGCCGTAATATTTTTAAGACGTTCTTCTTCGGATCTCTACCGTATTAATGTGACTGATATTTTAGTGCGATTTCGAATTGCTTTTTCAAGTTATATGCTCAAAATTAATGTTTATTTGTCACTATCTAGTATCTACTGCTGAAAACATTGGTTTCTCTTTCAGAGTACTTGATGCTTTTTCAAGAGCGCACCAGCACAGATTATTCGATTCTATACAACTCCATCGCGGATCCTTTGCATGCAACTACAGTGTGCTTTTTTGCTAGAGATTATCCAGACGAATCCAGCAGTACCACGGTGGACAGTCAGTGCGTATACAGCTACGCTATTGCTGAAAGCAATAATGAGTTCAATTTTTGCCTCGCTCCTCAAATTCGAGTTCTGATTAACGGCAATCGCAGGTATTTACCTTGACACCATATTACCTAGAAAACAACTCGGGAAATTATCGAGTAATGTCAAAAATAAGCTTCACCTTTTTTGTTGCTCGTTATTAAGTATATTAAATTAACGACGTCGGTACTTGAATATTATATCTGCTTTTTCAAACAGTTGCCTCTCTAGCTGTAGTAGTGTATAAATTATATTAGTTAAATATTTTAACATGGGTACCTTTATATTAAGCTCTTAATCAAGTAGATTTCCGATTTTTCTCAACCCTCGGACGTGCAAGGGGTGGGGGTGGGGTGGGAGGAGTAGATGTAATCCTCATGTCTTTTTTGAACATTTTTTCTTTGCTGTGACAACTGTTTGTCGCAGTTTTTAACGTTGCAATGACAACCACGTAATCGCCGTGCAGGTTTAACCAAATTTTGAATTTTCAGTCTTTCCGACAAATCGTAGCTTTCAAATGGAACTTATCCACATCAGATGACTTTCCTCTAAAAATTAACATTATGCAAATTTGGTTCTTGAACTTGCATTTTTGCCAGCGTGAGCCTTGATTGCCCAGAGTTTCTATTTCATATTGTTATAGTAGAAAGACCATACTTAACCACAATGCTTATTTCGACCTGATATCGGACATACCAATATGCATTTTTTAAAAGCCTCTGAAAAAAACGCACAGAACTTGATCAATTTTAATCATTATTTTTGCATAATTAATGAGGCAAAACCCGTAGTTGATTTCTCGAAAAATATAAATTTCTAGAAAGTTAAAATAATATTTTCGTAGTTCAGCAGTGTTCTTCAGCCAAATTATCAGGATTTTTGGTATTTCGAGCCTGGCCAGCTATTCTCGAAATTTCTAGCCCCGAAAATAACAATTTCCGTGACCTTCTATAGTAATTTTCGAAAGTAAAATCCCGTCCGAAAATAGCGACAACCTAATCTGAGTAACGACCTCGAGCTCCCTCACCCTGAAAAAGTGAAAGCCACGCTTAATCATTGTTACGGGACATTTAAAAAATATAATAATTATACTAATGATGTCAAAAGTTGCAATGAATAATAGAAAATATTAAAATTTTGTCTAAATACTATTTACATTTTAATAAAAAGTAAAAATGGTAAAAAAGGTTAGTGTATTCGTTGGTAACTAATTGAAGTCGTTATCCAATAATTATAAACCGTCAGAAAGTGAAATTTGGCAAATTTGATATGGGTGTTACTCAGCAGTTAACAGGATTTGACTATCAAGAAACTAGCGATCCCCCATAAGTAACGACAACCCGAAAGTTACTATCTGAAGAAACAAAAAACAAAGTAACGACCCTTGCAATTAACTTTCAGGATTGTATGGTATATCGAATTAAAATGTCTCCCTCACTTTTATTGCCTATTTATCTTCTTGCAAATATTTTCTTATTTGAAAGGGATGTTGGCTTTGGTGTCGAGGATGATGACTGGCACCATTACTGCTTCACATGGAGCGATGTCAACGGAGACTATGCGTTCTACATAGATGGTGTGTCCGTAAGCAGTGGTGCAGGCTTTGTGCGGGACGGCCATATTTCCTCTGGAGGTACCACCGTGATCGGGCAGGACCAAGACTCAGTTGGAGGAGACTTCGTTGCAGCCCAGGCTTATGTTGGCGACTTGACACAGGTCAATGTATGGAACAAAGTACTGTCAGAGAGTGATATTCAAGCTCAGGCCAGCACCTGTTACATCAGCGAAGGAACTCAGGTGATTAAGTGGTCCCAGTTCAAAGATAAAGTTCAAGGTGGAGTTGTGTTAATGAGGCCATGATCATCCCTGTTTTACCCAAGAGGATCCAGTAACTACAATGTAAGGTGTTGGGTGATAAAGGGACATAAAGGCGATTCAATAATGCGCTGTTTAGTGTTATTGTCAAAACTTGTATTTACATTCTGATGTAATATTAGGCATGAGGTGTAATTACGCTATGTGGATGATGACGAAAGAAAATCACTGTACTGAATTTAGCTGAATGAATATTTGAATTAAAGGATCCTGATGCAGCTGACAATGTGTAAACTGTGTTTTTTTTTCACTCGATTCATGCACAAAAGCGTAATTTTAATTTAAAACATTAAATAAAAACAGTTCAAAATAATAAGAAGACAAGAACATCACCTTTCTTTGTTCCTTTCTATTTTTTTCCCATACTAAACTCACAAAAAAAGCTTTCAGAAGATTAATGCCCTAAAATCCTGGTTATAAGCCCTGGGTTATGCAACTTCGTAAGGATTGTGTCCCATTGGACATTTAGTGTATACCTTTGGCTGTCTCCCCGCGCAGATTTCAAATTTATCGTACTTAAAGAGCATCCAAGCAATCATAGCTAAAAGTTATCTGGGAACATTTTGGTGTGCCAATTTTTTTTTATCACATGACTTGATGTTTCCATGGCAAGCACGTTTTGACAGGCAGTTTTACCCAAATTTGGTGTTTTCAGGTTATATGTCAGTTTTCAATTTTTCATGACATTTCCGCTTTTTACGAAGAGTTTCTTCCAAAATCTTTACATATTTTGCATCCTTATATTATTTTCGATTTTTTCAAATCAAACTTGGTGATTTTCCGACATTTTTGAACAATTCAAAAATCCAAGATGGCGGATCCAAGTATGACGTTATTTTGGCGTAATATGATAACAATTGATTCGTGATTGTCACTAAAATAAACATGTTTGGATGCTTTATACACCACATAAGTTTCATTTATATTATACAGAATGAATAATTTTAGTGATACAGATCGTTTTACCCAAATTTGGTGATTTTTAGCTTGAAATTTTCGCTTTTTGCGATGAAATCCTTCCAAAAAAAATATTTGCTGTATTAGCAGCTTTGTTTTTTTTCTTGATTTTTTCAAATCAAACTTGGAGATTTTCTGACATTTCTGAACAATTTAGAAATCCAAGATTAAGGATCCAAGATGGCGGATTTTTGAAATGCATGACGTCATATTTGACACGTGACTGTCACTGAAATAAACATTTTTGGATGCTTTACACACCGATATAAGTTTCATCTTCATAGCGTCAATACGTTTCGAGCAGGTAAATATACTGAGACATATAACAAAACCCAGCTCCCAAAGGAGAATCAAATGAATTTTAGTACTAAATGTATAGCCTTCACGCCGAATAGCGTGACTCCCCGGGTATTTTCATAAAACCATGAAACAATTCATATTTAAACCAATTCACATTTTACAAAATTGCCAGCCTTCGCCGGCCAAAAAAACACAATTATTTGCGGTCGTCAAACGAACTGTTACTCATGCCGTTACTCATGCCGTAAGAGTCATTCAGTAAATAAAACTGGCCATTACCCGGCCAAAATAACACAATTATTTGCGGTCGTCAAACGAACTCATGCCGTAAGAGTCATTCCGTAAATAAAACCAAACACCACGTGTCAGCGACTTAAACAGCAAAAATAGGAATTGGCTCGCAGCGTACATACATACATACATACATACATACATACATACATACATACATACATACATACATACATACATACATACATACATACATACATACATACATACATACATACATACATACATACATACACACACACACACACACGTACGTACGTACGTACATACATACATACATACATACATACATACATACATACATACATACATACATACATACATACATACATACATACATACATACATACATACATACATACATACATACATACATACATACACACACACATACATACATACGCCGCCTACGTTGCCTCTTGCCGCCGCTTACTAATCGTTGCCTCTTGCCGCCGCTTACTAATCAAGCCCCCTGGCCTTCTGAGAGTTTACTTATAAGATTTATGAAAGAAAAAAACAACGACTGTAACAGTGTAAGTCTTTAAACTCCAAACTTCATATAGAATAATCGCAAGATCGTTTAAAATACCTGAGATCTACTGTGATCGAAAAAAAAATGTCATATATAGCACTAGATTTGACTCCCGGAATGCTGGAAATTGCATTTCCGAGCTTCTACATTTACAAAATTTGCTGGGGGCATATACCCCCCTAGTATAACGGGGGCTTACGGCCTTTTTAATGGTCACAGCCGCCTATTCCACCATGGTAAGCCGCTTACTTCAAAAATTAATGAAACCCCTGCATACACACACACACACACACACACACACACACACACACACACACAAACACACACACACATACACGCACACACACACGCATACATACACACACATACAGACAGACAGACAGACAGACAGACATACATACATACATGGTTTATTTGGTAAAGCAGGTGAGCAGATACAATTGGCACTGAAGACATAAGTCCTGATGTGGACCTGCATTAATTACAAATGATTAAAAGAACTATGGAATAAATTAAGATATAAGATTATAAGTAAATAATTAATAATGGTAAATCTATGTGTCGATGGATCATGTGATTAAAAATATTTAAAGTCCGCGGATTTCATACATGTAGATATGCAGGGGGCGGGAAGATGAGAGACCCTGGGAACGAGGTTGGTAGATATGGTGCAAGAACCTTTTGCATAGCTTAATGATTTCAGTCAAGAGAATATGAAGGGTAAGAGAGGTAATGTCCCATACATGGGTCATTTCTATGATAATCCATCTGATGCTATTTTTAGATCATTATCGTTACCAGTGCACCTCGGATAATTTGTCTTCGCGCGCGTTGCGTGGGTGTTTCGTGCAGTGCTTACATGAAGGCGAAATGAGGAGTACACTCCAGGAGCGTTTCGGTTTGTGGAAGCAAATTCGAAACGGAGAAAGGAAGAGACAAGTTTCTGTGAAGGAGAATGTTCTAGTGAAGTATTTATTTTACTGAAGGTAAGATAATTCAAGCTTATAGATCCTTTATAGGTTCGAGATAGCATAAATTTACCGTGTAAGCTTGTGGACTTTATAAGTTTAATAAGCTTATAGTTTTCAGTAAACCTCTTTCTATAATTAAACGACTTTTAAATAACTTTACTTTTATTGTTGCCCACAGCTCCTATTTTTCTGAACAGTATACCAAAAAGATCTCCTAGACGTCCGCAGTAAAGGAAGCGAAAAACTCCACACACTGTTGATGCGAAAACTGGAGAAGAAATCCTCAGCTTTGAATTTTGTGGAAGCGTACGAACGAAGACAACCGGACCTTGAATAATTTTCTTGGCCAAACGATTGATTGAGTTTTCAGTGTTTTCAGTTGGGAATTCACTCTGAAATAGAACTTGTAGCATCTGGAAGCATCTAGCATCTGCCCGGCTTTATGTCATTATCGTCAGCAGTTGAAAAGCAGTATTCAGAGCAACATGAGGACATATAAATTATGGAGCAAATAATATACCTGCAATTTTCTTAGAAGAGATTTAATAAAACGTGGGGATATTGTGTGGCCGGTGGACATTTCTGGTTTGCTTCAGGAGAAATCTTATCCAGCCAAAGCAGAGAAGAATAAACTCTCTGACTTGAGAGTTATTTCTGTTATGCACACTGTTCTTGTTGACTACCTTCCTTCGATCCACCTCTAATTTGTCACATAGTAAATCTATTTTCAACCCTCTTGTATTATTACAGTCCAAAATATTTTGCAAATTATATTAACATCCACAAATGGATCATGATGACAGATCCTGAGGATATTCATTTATTTGTGGACATTCATGTGTATCTATTAACATTTTGTAGGATAATTAATACTGTTTATCCTCTCTTAATAGTCACATTATGAAAATTTAATTATCTGTCTTAATATCCCAATGGAATTATTTTTGTATGCATAATCATGACGTTTATATTACTAAAGCCTATTTCACAGATAATGGACCCAATGACCCACCTCAATCTAGGGATAAATATACATTCCAGACCCTGATATCCTGTAAGTTTAATATTTTGAATGGTGTGTTCAGTGAAAATTTCACAAGTGAAATAATAATTTAAACATAAACATAATATCCAGTCTTGAGCACTGCAATGAAATTTATTTATTTACATTGTATATACTTTGATAACCTGTATATAAGATTTTTTAAATTTTGAATGGTGTGTTCAGTGAAACTGTTCACAAGTGAAATAATATTTTAATCATAAAAATAATATCCAATCTTAGCACTGCAATTAAATTAATTTATTTACACTGTCCATACTCTGATATCCTGTAAGTTTGTAGGGATATATATATAACATTTTGAATGGTGTGTTCAGTGAAACTGTTCATAAGTGAAATAATAATTCAATCATAAACATAATATCCAGTATTAGCACTGCAATGAAATTAATTTACTTACACTGTACGGACTCTGATATCCTGTTTTAGGGATATAAGATTTTGAAAATAATTTTTGAATGGTGTATTCAGTGAATCTGTTCACAAGTAAAATAATAATTTGAATGGTGTGTTCAGTGAAACAGTTTATAAGTGAAATAATATAAGTTAATCATCAACATAACATCCAGTCTTGAACACTGTACTGAAATTAATTTATTTACACTGTACAGACTGATATCCGGTACGTTTTTAGGGATATATATAACATTTTGAAAGGGCAATTTTGAATGGTGTGTTCAGTGGAACTGTTCACATATTAAAATGAAATAATAATTTAATCATAAACATAATATCCAGTCTTAGCACTGCACTGCAAAGTGAAATTATACTGTACAGACTCTGATAAGTTTTAGGGATATATAAGATTTTAAAAAGACAATTTTGAATGGTGTGTTCAGTAAAACAGTTCACAAGTGAAATGATATAAATTTAATCATCAAGTCTTGAGCACTGCAATTAAATTAATTTATTTACACTGTACAGACTCTGATATCCTGTAAGTTTTAGGGATATAAGATTTTAAAATTGCTTTATTTAATTCTCAAGATGATGTACATGCTTGCTCACATATGAATGTATTGACATAATGTGGATAAACTATAAGCTTATGCTTAGTCAAAATGCAAATTGTAATAAGCAAGCAATCATGAATGATTACTATCTTTTACTTTTGGTTGCTCTCGGCTTGAACTCGACTCTTTGCGCTTCTCACCTGGTTTGTCAGCCGTCAGTTTAAATTTGGAAGCCCTAGGCTTTCATTTATGGGAGGAATATTTATTTTTACCTCCCCGTCATCGGAAGATGTGCTATAGTCAGGACAAATAATATTATCTGACATTTCTCCTTCCCCTTCGTCTAGTTCACTATCGTCACTTTCTAACGTAGAACTCAGCAGTTCATCTTCGTGACCTTCTTTTAATATCAGCCATGTCGGAGAATTATTTTGAGAACGTTTTCCCATTGCTTTTGTGGCTGAAACAACTTTACCATACTGAGATTCATCGACAAAACGGATCTCCGCATCTTCCGCCATTTTGTTTTCGCAAAAGAAACGTGTACTCCACGCGCGATCGCGCGGCTATCCACGCAGAAAAAAAAGAGAAGATATCACGTGTCATAAATAGGGTAATTTGATTGGCTATTGACTCACGCGTAGCTGATCTAAAAATAGCATCAGATGGATTATCATAGAAATGACCCATGTATGGGACATTACCTCTCTTACCCTTCATATTCTCTTGTTTCAGTATGTTCTTACATGTATTTGTTTTCACTGAGTTTACTTTTAAAAGTAATTAGGTTGGAGCAGCTCTTAATTTCTTGAGAGAGGAGGTTCCAGGTTAGCGCAGCTCTGTGTTTGAATGTAGATCTGCCAACTTCAGTTCTTGATCTAGTAACCTCGATGTTTAAGGACTTTCTAAAGTTATACATGTAAGTAGCCTCGGCCTTCACTATCAAATCATTTAGGGGTTCAATAGTAGCACCATAGTTAACTTTATATGTGTCAGAACTAACAGCCTCCTCGCATAAAAGGAAAAAATAGGATTCCAATGTGTAGAGTTCATGATCTCGTCGCTATGGATGTTGTCGTGTCTTTTCCCGCGTTTTTGATAATTATTATAAGGCAAATCCAATCGAAGGAATCCATACGTTGTAAGTTCACATTTAATGTGGCACCACTTGTCACGTTGGTCGCAACTCAAGGCTCTGTTCTGACTCTGTGGTTACGAGCGATGGTCTTCGAACAAACGGAACACTTATGAGTGTTAGAGATTGGACCAGGGTTGAGAGAAACGTCGCCGCTTATAAAGAGACGAGTTTGTTGAAAACTGCTGTCGGAGTTGGCATAGTAGCGCGTCCTCGAGTTAAGATATCTTCTCCCACGTGTAACAGAAGCAAGATGGCGGACATGTTTACTCGAAGAGGAATGATGATATTTCAACGAAAAATCCACCGCAGAAGAGCCAGACTTCGTGGGCTGATAGACTGAGTCACTGGAAATGCGACTAAAGTCATTTTGTCGTCCAGAGGATGACAAAAAGGTTAACAAAATCAGCAAAAGTTGAGACAAGCAAAATGCATGTCCGGTCGGCATTTCAACCGCTGACCTCCGACCTTTCGACCGCTGACCTCCGGCGTCAGCCATGTCAGCCGGAGGTTGAATTGCTTGTGGGACTTGAATCTGCGCCATCGCTGAAATTCATGGGCGAAAAGCAAACAAAGTTCCACCTTCCTCCTTGTATTGGCACTTGATCTGAGAATGAGTGGAGCAGGAACGCTTTCCGCTATTTATCATGACCCCTAGGGACATGTGCATCTCGTGTTTCACGATTATTAACCTGATGTTTTCGTATTCGCGCATTGTTCTTGAGCGTTGTGAATAGCACAATATATAGCCGCACTTTTATTAATTGGGCAATGAGTTTGGCACCGAAGTTTGATGGTGGATTTGAAGCTTTAGACCGCGAAGGATCCAATAAACAGGAATGGATCGGGAAGGGTCTGGTGAGTAACTATGGACCGCGAATGATCCGATAAACGGGATGGATCGAGAAGTGTCTAGCGAATAATATAGACCGAGAAGGATCCAATAAACGGAGTGGATCGAGAAGGGTCTAGCGGATAATATAGACCGAGAAGGATCCAATAAACGGAGTGGATCGAGAAGGGTCTAGCGGATACTATAGATCGAGAAACATCCAATAAACCGGATGGATGGAAAAGGGTGTAGCGAATAATATAGACCGAGAAGGATCCAATAAACCGGAATTTCCCGAGTCTGACCTCTGGTTAACGAAGCGAATGGGCTAAGAGGGGTCTGGTGAGAGAATTGGCAACGAACGTTCCCATAATGAGAGGGGATCGGAAAGGGTCTGTTGGATGGAATTGAGACCGAGTAAGTCCTGTGGGGAAAAAAAAGAAGAAAAAAAGGTAGCGGAATTGGCTAAAGCAATCCAAACGACACGTAAAAAGGCTGTATTGTTCTCAGGGACGCCATCGCTGGTCGGTCGCAACTCTCTTCACCCTACCGCAAGAAGGGTGGCGGGCGGCCTCGCCGCCCTTCTAGTGCCGGACGTGTGGCCAGGGGGGCCACATGGCTCGTGGATGCCCGAACAGGCCGCATTGTAATGGTTGGATTACTGTGGTAACAAAATAAAGTATTTGCTTTAGCTTCCGTTCATTTGGTTATTTTGTTTCAAGGGATTTTTCTCTGCCCCTGGCCAGTTTCTCTCGACTGACTTTAGTCACGGGAAATGACACCACAAGCGTTTTGCCTGTATGGTATTCCCTTGAGCACTCTTTAGAGGGCTACGGTTGTCATTTTCCCTGGGCTTAAGTTTTGTCTCCCACGCTGGTCTTACCCTCGGTTTTCATTTTTTATAGGGGACCTCTCCCGACCCTGGACACATTTTGAGAACTTATTGCCCCTAGAGGCGGAACTTCGGGCGCGTAATCAAAGAACTGCGTGGGTAACGCTGTCAGGAGACGTAAGCCCAAGGGAAATGATTGCGGAAGGATATGTTATAGCTGAAGTAAACAGTGTCATAACGGGGGCTCCGGAGATATTCAGAACCTTCATTCAGGGATCCTTTGGGAGTATTATATAATCATCTTCCTTTATGGGACGCCATATTAACTGGAAACTCGGATAAAGCGCGCATTAATGGTGTCGATATTAGATCATATCATTTATGAGGCCGTTCAAAGAGCTTTTCAAGGGTGTCAATTATGATTTCTAATTTCCACCACCACCAGTGTAGCGTTGCAAGCACTTCGCGGACTTTATTACGCAATAAAAGCGAAGCGAATATCTGCAGCGAAGCGAATATCTACCGCCCCTGTACGTGTGTGGGGTGAAGTGGCTAAGATGTCACCCCGCTGGCTCGTTCTCCCCCTAACAGTTGAGTCGAGTGATATTCATTCAACTTTGTCTGAAATCTAGTGGTAGTGGTTACGTTAGGTATGGCAAGAATAAAGATGCTTCAGTAATGAGGTTGAGGGATTGGTTATCGGATAAGGTATGGGTACGATTAAAGAATAAGGTATGGGAGGTATATAGGAGGATGAGGGGATGGTTGATAAAGGCACAGCCGGCGGAGAGGCGCAGTCAGGAGTCACTACCCAATACTTAATTCTAATGAGTAAGCAGGGAGGATAATGTACTATTCATAGTTCATTAGCATCCCAGGTGACGTCACTTAGCATTATATAAACTAAGCTGAATTAATTAGGAGTGTCAGTCGCTGCGAACGTTGCTCAAGGATAGACGAAGCGCCCCACCCACCACTCCCCCAGCTGCTCTTAGCTCTCTTGTCATACCCATTCGAGTTTTGGCTCGTCAGGGGTCACTACCCAATACTTAATGCTAATGAGTAAGCAGGGAGGATAATGTACTATCTTGCTTGCAAGGGACACTAGTACGTAAAGTAAAGTAAGAGTTATCCTCTCTAAAGTGATCTAAACTTGTATTCTTGTAAATTATTTTTGTCGGCTTTTGACTGTGAACGGGTTTTTTTTTTGGTATCGGTGGATATTTAATTGCTATAATCGTATTTCAAGAATAAGTTTTAAAAGTTTGCAAACGTTGTACAGTTTCGCTTCGTGTTACTTACTTACTTAATCCTCTTCGTGCTTGGAGCACATAATGCCATCACCAGGGAACTCCAATGTTGCCTGTCCGTTGACCATTTCTGAATCTCGCCCCATGTCCTCTTCGTGTTAGGACAGCTAAATTATTACATATTACATTCGAAACGTGAATTAGTAGTCTGTGATTGAAATGGGAATCTATATATGGATACAGACCAAGAGAGGATGATCATCCTCTCTTGTACAGACGTAAGCGTAGCTTAAACAGTCAGGGGAATAGGTACCGGTTGATGGCGAAATCCCATCTCCGAGCCTGCGATTTTCGTCCCGAAGTTGCTAAGCAACATGACGTATTTGCTGGCGTGATTGCTTTCGGAGTACTCGTGAGAGCTCGCTCTAGTTTTTGATTGGATAATAAGAATCGGAAATTCTTGGAGGGCTTCAACGAAGATTTGCCAAAAACGGCACTTGTTTCCCCGACTGTAAAGATAAACTGTGTTTTAGGAGTTTATAATTTTGGTAATTTACGGTTGAAGTGAATGTTGACTGTCTATCTCAGCATAGTCTATTGTATTGCAATCATGATTTTAAAGTCAACAATGAATTTAACATTATTATATAAATATATTATATTTATCTATAAATGCCGTTTTTGATTCAAACTACCTTTGCGAAGTAAATCAGTGGATGTAATCGTTTTCAGCTAAAACAAATTGCTCTTGCCCCCAAATAGAAGTTACGTTCTCTTATGTGCTAGTTTTAATAGTGTATCAAAAGCTGATTACTCACGCAGTTGTAGTCGCCAGTCGTCACGCGTGACAACTCAACGTAACGCCAAGTCTAATAACGGTTGCAGGAAAGCTAATAATTAATTTTATTTTAGTTTGTGGAAATTTTTAGCGGTTTTTTTAAACTCATTCACTAAAAGAAACCTTTAAGACAAATTCATTTTATTTTAATATTCCCTGTATTTATTTATTAATATTTTCTATCACAAAGCTTTTCTGCAAAACAAAGTGTACATTTGAGTTTCCTAACTATTCTTCTTGCGGTTTGATCATGTCAAAGTTAAATCATAGTGTTCACGCTTTTTTGATAAGCACAGTATTAAAATGCAAAAGTCAATTCCAGCAATGGCCATCTTCCTTGGCAATAGTGGGGCATTTGCTCACGTCAGTTGTTCCTTCGCGTCATGCGCAGTCAAGAAAGCGAAGGTTCTTGGGTCGAGAATGTCTAGTCATCGTGATATTTCAGGTGTTGCAAGTTTCCAGTGCGCATTCGTCGCTGTAAGATAGCTTCCTTTGAAACAGTTTTTAAGTCGTAGGCCAGGCCAACCATCGCACATAGGTCAATAAACCATTTAGAGACATTGAGCGGTGACCCTAGCTCCGCCGTAGCATAGTCGTGTGGAAAGATGTGATGGTAGTTATGGTAACCTTCACCGACGGTTCCTATGACAACAAAAGCATTCTCCGCGGGACCAATCGTCTCGTCATAAGGCCTTGATCCCCAAAGATGGGCAAGACTGTTGACGCACCATGTCACGTTGAGGGTGGAAGCGTAACGGAATGCGAAGCTAATGAAAAATGCGTTACGAAAAGTTTCATTCCAAACGTACCAAGGAACAACTGTTGGAATTATGATATTGAAGATTGTACTGAGGAGCTTGTAATGCCTGCAGGGATAAAAAAAAATATAACTGTTAATAGAGCGGTTTTCAATTGACTGTCGAAAGTAATACGGAACTGCTTTGCTTTAGATTTACTACGCGCTATGATTGGTTTAAAAACTCGCGCCACTTTCTCAACCAATCAAATTCAAAACAAATCGCGACTTGGTCATGCGCGTTTTCCCGCGCTTGATGTGCATTACATGCATGTATTTGCTTCGAGCTCTCATTGGTTCATTGTGTTGTTTACGTTTGTTGTTGTGTTAATTGTTTTGGTTTTAGTTTTACGACACTCGATTTAAAACCGCTCTGTGTTTGATCTTCTAGAATTTGTGTATGTATAGTGCGGGGGGACATAGATACGAGAACCAAGGAGTAAAAGGTGGGGGGTGTGGGGGAGTCTACGGGCGGGAAAAGAAGAGAGGGTGGGAAGCGGGATATCCCCGGTGGCGGGAACCTGGAGAAAAAGGACATAAAATTCCCAATATTTTGGAAGTAAACTGTACAGTTACACGCAAATCACACAAAATTACGAAAAATGGTTTGTTTTTTGTGAAGTTTACAGAATACACAAAGGAAATACTTTGCTTGGATACCCAACTTGAAACCACGCATGACAAAAATTGCAAAAGATTGAAAGTGATTTGAAATGGATCAGCATCAGAATTAAATTAAACTAGACTATCGGCATGCAATATAAATCATGTTTAGATCAATTTGTATGAAAAGGTCATCATTTGATGTCTGTTACTATTATTGTTGTCCTTCTTAGGGGAGGAGGGGAGGGGGAGGGCAGTGGGAGTATGGAAAGCATTGCAGTGGAACGGGATATGTTAATAAAGATTAATTTTCGACATTAGAAATAGCAAGCAACCATCCCTTCGCACGTTTACACAACAGCTATTTGCCAAACAACCTCATGATTATTCTGGAACCTAACTCCACCCACCTAACTTGCGAACATTTCCTAATGCAATCGAAACAGGGAGTGGTAGGTTTATAAATACATACCTTCGCTGAAACATTACGATTTTATCCTCGTACAAATCCCTCAGATCCAGCTGTTTTCCCTTCGTTATGACATCGGGATGTTTCTTAACCATCAACCACCCCACGTGCGAGAAAAAGAAACCCCTCTTGGCGTTGTGCGGGTCCGCGTCTGTCTCCGAATACTTGTGGTGGACGCGGTGGTCTCTCGACCATTCAAAGATGTCGTTTTGTGCAGCCACGCAGTTCACTATCATTAGGTATAATCTTAGAGGCCAAGTAGCTTTGTAGGAGCGGTGAGTCCACAGCCTGTGAGCTCCAACAGTGATACCCGTACCTCCCCAAATGAAACATTGTAAGGTCCATAACCACGTCCACGGGTTAGCCTCGGGAAGAAGATACAGACCGTATAACGCCATTAGGTGTAGCGCTGCGATCAAATAAACATTTAGCCACATTATTTGTTGTGGTAGGCGGGTTTTACACTCGTTGTCGGTGGCAATGTTCGTTTCTGATAAGTCACCGGTTCCTGTTTGAGCTACTGTTGAATCAGGATGTCTTGGAGGCATTTTTTTCTTGTGTAAACCCAAGAAGAAATAAAAGGATACGGTATCTTAACTCAGCAGCAAAGCACAAGAGTAATATAACAGAGTGAATGAATAATGAGTATATTACTTGCCCCAGGGAAAAACCGCATAACAATATCGTCTAAAAAATGTAAATGCTTGAATAAACACTAAACACTTGTAAGTGAATTAATCGCTTTGTTGCAGGCGAAAAGTTAGAACACAACGGCTTGTTTCCTTGGCATGAAACTTATTATGGTGGATTTAAGAAAGTATTTTATTTCATTTCACCCAAATCGAATTCTAAAAGAACATTTAGGTGCAAGTCACTGACAGGGGTACATACCTCGTAGCTACGCCGTGGCATTTCAGTAATTTATTTACGAATCATGCATAAATTTGGAGCATTTAATTATTTCACGCACGACCGGCAACACAGTTTTGATTGTGAAATCTGCACCTGACGAGATAAGACATATAAGTTTCAGCAACATATCTATAAAGAAGCATGTAAAAATCAACGACGTTTCGGAGTCGTCATGACGCCATTTTCAAGTTCAAAATGATTAGAATAAACTGTCAGAAATATAATAGTTCACTGAAGATTAACATAATAAATAATTATGCAATGTCACGCAAATAGTTTGGCTCGAATTCAGTCCGATTGGACATTAAGGCCCGGGTCGCACTTGCGGACAAGTTTGGTAACTTTAGTGGATTTATTCAATTTAAGCGTCAATTATAGCAAAGACTACCCTGGGTACCAGAGGTTTATTTCTCTGTCGCGTGGAGATAATAATAAAGAGAGATTTGAAACCGGAAACCGCGCAAGAAAAGCCTCTGGCACCCAAGGTAAGCAAAGACGAGTGCGACCTACGTTTTCAGGACGAACAACTTTTCCAAAAAGATAAAATAACAAAGAAGCCGCAGTCCTATGATTGGCCCGCGTCGCACGTGTGCACGTTTTGAAATTTGTTTGATACAATAATCGTAAAACAAGTGCGACCTACTTGTTGTGAGTCGGACAAATTTTGTCAAAACGGACAAAACTTCAAAGGTGCCGTAGTCCTGCCCTGGAGCTGGACAAGCCACTTCCCCACGCACCGGGTGACTCCAGATAACAATGCTTTCTTGATTAACCATTGTGTTTTTCTCTGAGAATAACAAATTTGCATTTTGCAGCACGTTTCGCCATATATTTGATTCAAATTTACCGCGGACTCCAGGACTGTTTGCAAGTATAATATGGTTTACGCCACCACCGTAGGCCCGGGTCGCACTTGCGGACAAGTTTTGAAATGTCCAAACATTTTCAAAAAACATTGTTGGGACATGTTGTCCGAGACATCTTGTAGAGTAACAAAACTGAGGTTTAGTTACTAGCACAATAGCTTTGCACGTACTATAAACCTCTTGGGACATTCCTCAGCTGCCCTCTTTAAAACAACGACGTGAAATGACCAAACTCTGGGCTTTGCGGAGAACAGCTTTGTCCTTCACAACATTATTAAAATCATGAAGTTGGTTCGACCTGTAACGATTACCACAGAAATTTAATTGAAACAAACGAAAAAAAACAATGCATTGTTATTCACATATTTTAAATCCAGTTGTGGTGGCGTAAACCATATTATACTTGCACACAGTCCAGGGCCCGGTTGTTCGAAAGTCGATTAACGCTAATCCAGGATTAAAAGTTAAACAAGCTTTTAATTTCTCTTGTATAAAAGTGTTTTTCTCTGCTGATGTTTTCTAAAGTTAAAGATCAGTCAAAGTCAAAACAGAAAGACAAAAAATATAAACAGAATATCTCACTGAAAAGTTGCAAAACTGAAATCAAAATTTGCGCTAATCCTGGATTAGCTTAATCGTCCTTTGAACAACCCGGCCCTGGAGTCCGCGGTAAATTTGAATCAAATATATAGCAACACGTGCTGCAAAATGCAAATTTGTTATTCTCAGAGAAAAACACAATGGTTAATCAAGAAAGCATTGTTATCTGGAGGCAGCCGGTGCGTGGGAAAGTGGTTTGTCCAGTCTCAGGGCAGGACTACGGCGCCTTTGAAGTTTTGTCCATTTTGACAAAATTTGTCCGACTCGCAACAAGTAGGTCGCACTTGTTTTGCGATTATTGTATTAAACAAATTTCAAAACGTGTCACACGTGCGACGCAGGCCAATCATTGGACTGCGGCTTCTTTGTTATTTTATCTTTTTGGACAAGTTGTTCGTCCTGAAAACGTAGGTCGCACCCGTCTTTGCTATAACTGACGCTTAAATTGAAGAAATCCACTAAAGTTACCAAACTTGTCCGCAAGTGCGACCCCGGGCCTACAACATGTCTCTGACAACATGTCCTGACAATTGTTTTTGAAAATGTTGGGACATTTCAAAACTTGTCCGCAAGTGCGACCCAGACCTAAGAGATTGTGTCAATTCTCTAATTAGCAGCAAGTCATGCACTAAACAATCGAACTTATTGTTACACTTCTTGAGGACGGAAAAGTGTTTGTCAAGGTCTTTCGGGACAATACAGTGTTTGTCTATATAGTGCTTGCCAATGGAAGATGACTGGTTCTTATGCTCAACCACGCGCTGGTGTAAGTGCCTGAGTGTATACCCTGCATAACTTGCATCGCACAAGTCACATTGAAATTTATACACTACACGCTGCTGGTTTACAATAGGCGGTTTTTTCTCTTGTACTTTGAGCTCCTGTTGGATCTTGTTGCTAACAAACACCGGTTGAATGACTGTGCGAGTCTTCTGGCTTAGGCCTTTGAGTTGTGTGCGTACTAAGTCTGCCGAATCCTGGTCTTTAAAGGGCAGGACTATTCGTACTGCTGGACTCTCACCAGGGGCAGGTATTGGTTGCCGGTCTTCGGCCTTTGAAGCAACAAGACACCTGACGGTAGTATTGATAAGTTGTTGCGGATATTTCAGCCTGGAGAAAAGTGCTCTCAAACGGTCACATTCTTCAGAAAAATACGACCAACAGGACGATAAGCGATACGCACGATCAAGCATGGTTTTCAAAAGCCCTCGTTTGTAGCGCACATCGACATGGTTCTGGTAGTGGAGCAAAAGACCAGTGTTCGTGAGTTTTATGTAAGCCTTGGTCTCGATTTGAGGAGCTCTGTTCAGTAGCTGCATACCAAGAAAGGGAAGCACACCATTGCTCTCTGTTTCCATGGTGAACTTCACTGAAGAGTGGCAGTTGTTAAGGACCTGGAGAAAAGTAGTCGCTGATGTTGTGTCCGGCATTATGGTTATTGTGTCATCGACATATCTCTTGTAGAATGAAGGCATTTTGCCTTCACGCTCAAGAGTTTCTTCAATAGATCCCATGAAGACATTGGCTAGCAGTGCCCCGAGTGGTGAACCCATGGCAACGCCATCGGTTTGTTCATACAGTTGCCCATTGAATTGAAACAATTGGTCTTTGGTAGATGCTCTGAGGAGATCTACAAGATCATTTCTGCTGATTTGCAATTGGTGCGTTTCATTGAACCAGTTGTTTGTAAAATCTTTACGAGGATCTGCGAGTATTTGTATTGTTTCCTCTAGGGGCAACGTTGGTAAAGAGCGAGCAAACATCATACGATACTAAAATATCTCCATTGTTGATCTGTAATTCACGAATTTCGTTCGCAAACTCAAAAGTGTCAGTTATTGTGTACTGGTTGTAGGACAAAGGCTGTAGTTTCTCCTCTGACCATTTCGCCAATCCATAATTGTACGTTTGTGTGGCAGATAAGATCGGGCGCATTGCCAGACGTTCTTTGTGTCTTGGGCAAACATACATATCTGCTAGTAATACGTGACTCGCAGGTCCTCGCGAAGCTCGGGAAGTGCCTTTTTTGGTGTGTGTGGGGGGGGGGGGGGGGGGGGGGGGGGGGAGGACGGTAAAGGGTCATATATAAGAATTTGGCTGGGGTGGATTACTTGAAGTTGGACTTAAATTGAATTGTATATATTAAATTGTCCTGAATAGGGAGGAAGATATCTTTTTTAGAGACAATTTTATTTTATAAATAAGAATTTTACAAGAGTGGATTACTTGGCTTGAATAAGGGCGAAGAGAGTGTTGACAAATTTGAAGAGATTGTTTGGAGGGGGGATACTATTGGATAGGTGGTTGTGGATTGGGGAGATGGAGGGGGGTTGTTATAATGAGTCAAAATCTCTGTCTAACTATGTATCATGTAGGCCGGGATGGAGAAGAGGACTGATTTTTCTTTTTGGCCAGTCGGTGATTGTGGAGCAGTGGGGAATTTAGGGGAGGGGCCTGGACATCATCACCCCCCTTATAGTGAAGTGCAAAACATTAGGTTTCCCCCCCCCCCCCCCCCCTTATATGAGGAATGAGGAACTGAAAGTCTTACCTTAACCCTCCCTATTAATTAGAGCAAGGAAATACCCATCTTCACTTAACCACCCCCCCTCCCCCCACCTTTGTGCACTTCTGAATCCGAAACTGGAATGAATATTGTGTGGTTCCAGAAAATATCCATACCCCCTCGCGGTAGTTTTTTGGGTTTGAACCAACCCCTAGAAATTCCAGTTTAGCTTCATACTTTCCTTTAACAGTTTCGGCTTTTGAGATCCCCCTCCCCTCGGAATTTTCAATGACCTTTCTTGGGGTGGGTATGGTTATTTTCTGGAACTGCACATTTATTTTGAGCATAGGTAAAATGAACACATGGACCAAATAGTACTTAAAAAGCCCATATATTAATAAAGAAACCTATAATAATTATATTGTTCAGTAATATATTCATTTGTCAATACTATATATTATAGAAATTGGCCATAACAGTTAACAACTTTGTATGTTCATTGGGGTACCGGTATATTATTCCAAAACATAAATGTAAATCAGTTACATGGAAGCTGTTTCATCCTCATAAAGACACTAGCAGCTTATTGAGCAACTACAAGCAAACTCAGACTGGATATAAACAAGGAATGTGTTTCTTCAGTCATGGAAATTATCACTTCTTCAATCAATTACTGCATATACTCAGTTCCCTGTTGAGAAAAAAATTAAAAGAAATATTGACCTACTTGTACATGGAATATTGACTGAATTTTGGCAACAGTCATATACTGGTCAAAAGATAAAGAACACAACAATAAGATGGAAATTGCTAGAATATAGCTGGATAGGTGATTTAACATTGATTTTCCTTCAAAACATAAGAGGAAAATAACATGTAAAAATCATGCTGCTAGTTTGCAAGGATTATAAAGACAACTTCAATGCCAAACAGTCCTGACACAAAAATTTACTCTACACATCTCCAGATATATATTATACTGTAATATATATAGTCATACAAATAAAGCTATTATTTACAATTATACAGCCATCTCCTTGGTTGATGGCCGACAGAAAATAAATTTGGAGCTAAATAAGCTCCTACAATCGCTTTGTTTCATTGCTGGTTATCTGTGACATCCACAATGCAAGGTGTTGTTTGTATGTTATTTCCTTCAAAATTCAACCACCTTTAAACTCAAGTAGCGAAAAAACCGTACGAGGTGCGACCCCATACCTCATGAATTGAGCTTCGTACTACAGATAATGACGAAGTTCGTGATTTGCGCATTTAGTACTAATAAAAGAAATCTCGTGAAAAACTTTATTCAGATGAATTAATTTGATGATATAAAAATCAATAAAGATATACTAATAAAGGAAATCTCGTGACTAACTAGCCTGGTTTTCCACGAGTTTTCCTTTATTCAAATAAACACTGCGTTTATTCTAATAAAGGAAATCTCGTCATTAACTCGCCGGGTTTTCCACGAGTTTTCCTTTATAATTCAAATAAACACTGCGTTTATACTAATAAAGGAAATCTCGTCATTAACTCGCCGGGTTTTCCACGAGTTTTCCTTTATTCAAATAAACACTGCGTTTATTCTAATAAACGAAATCTCGTCATTAACTCGCCGGGTTTTCCACGAGTTTTCCTTTATTTAAATAAACACTGCGTTTATACTAATAAACGAAATCTCGTCATTAACTCGCCGGGTTTTCCACGAGTTTTCCTTTATTTAAAAAAACACTGCGTTTATACTAATAAACGAAATCTCGTGACTAACAGCCTGGTTTTCCACGAGTTTTCCTTTATTCAAATAAACACTGCGTTTATACTAATAAAGGAAATATCGTCATTAACGGGGGGGGGGGGGGAGGGGGGTTGGAAAACCAGTGGGGGGGGGGGGCATAGGCATAAAGTAAAATCAAAGCAAGGATAGGGGGGCTCAAGGTAAAATAAGTCACTCAAGAGAGGGGGGGCTTAACATTTTATTTCAAGTACATATTACATTGGCGAATCCATACCTATTTATAAGGTGGGGACTGAAATATTTTCCGGCCCTTCGGACCTGAAATTAACACACATGCTCTTTTTCTTCTGCTATGGCTCTGTTGTACATTGCTACGGAGGTGATGTTTGTTCCAGACGCGAATGTCCAACAATTAAATATGTAGTAGGAGCTCTTCTTTCTGTTATAAGATTGTAATCCACAGGGGCGCGTAGAGAAAATGCAGGGTACTTGTCTAAAGGTGTGTGTATACTGTGATTGGGGGCGGGGGGGAGGGGGGGTGTCGTACATAATTTCTGACTGATTAGAGGGGGGGGGGCAATAACTAAATTCACTCCTTTACGAGGGAGGGGGGGGGGTATTACCTAATATTTTCCTACATGAAGCCCATTTTACAACCCCCCCCCCCCCTCCTGATAATTATTGCACAGTCCCTAACTATAACCGTCGAATCCGTTATATTTTCGTTGCTACGCGTTGAGTATAACACGACTAAGATGAACTATTCCTATTAAATTTGAATATTTAACCCTCCACACGTGCGTTTGTAGACGATGCTTTACCAGTCCCTTAGTTAGATTGACCTTTTAAAAGTTAAATAGTCCCACAGGTAGAAAGTGTGATCGTAAAACGGGACATAAAAAAACGACCAATAAACTTTCACTGGAATGATCGATCGTGGGAATACAAGAACCTGATTGGTTGCGAGGAAAGCCATCATGCTGTATGGAGTGCCTCTGACTGACGTTTCACGAAACTATGAGCTGTGTCACGCTATCATACACACCAGTCTTAAAATTATCAGGAAACAAAAGTCTTAAAATTAACAGACCGCTAGATATCACTTTCAAACAACACAACAACAACAAAAAATACTGGGAAGCCACAATGAAGTTGGTCAAAATTGGACAAGATTGAAACGGCGGAAAGGTTAACTGAAAAACGACGGCCCGTCAGTTTAAAAAAGTCCATTTGTAAATTAAGTGGTATTAAATGCTAAAAAATCATTTGTGTTTGTTATGACCTGTTCCTCTTTGAATTATAAATATTTTATTGACATGTTTGAGTTTAGAGCTCGTAAAAAAGAATACAGGGAAGAATATATAAATATAGCGTGACATATAGCTCCTTCAAGTTGCGAATCAAATTGACTCGCATCAACACTCGTCGTTTCATTATATCAACATGTTTTAACTGTTGAGATGGGAAATTATATTCAGTTCTTATTTAGTTACCAAAAAGATAAACGGTTGTCATTTTACTGATTCCATGAAAATTTCGAATTGGACTCCGCGCATTTTATTTTTGGTGCGGAAGTATCCTTAACGTAAATAAATCCTGCTCTAAGTTAGCTTGCAACACCTATTCCATAATAGCTATTCCGCTTTAAAACTCTTAAAGCTTTATAACTTCCGAAATATTGTACATTTCATCAAACGCATGCTACAAGTTGTCGATATTGACGTTCTTCAGCAAATTCTAAAGTAATAATTTGAAAACGATCAAATCCTTCCGAGTTTTTAGACATTTTTCATTTTGGTCACGTGACACACCAAATATGGGCATGGTTCGAAATATTTAAAGGGAACGTGAATTGAACAAACACTACCACGTTTTTATGCCCACTGGAGTCCAGGAACCAAAGTTATGGAGGTTTAGAGATTTCCTTAGCAACATTTTTGTGGTTCCTTGTAGTTTAGGTTCTCCCCCCTTAAATTCGTTCGATAAACAAACTTGGAGTAAAAATTGTTATTCTTCAGCAGCCGTTCCTGTTTGTACATTTACGTGTACAAAGATTTAATACGTCGAAGTCAATGTTATTAAGCAAAGAAAACGGACTGGATTCGAACCGAAAAAAAAAAAAAAAAGAAGAAGGACCATGTAGGATTTGAACTCTCGCCCTCAATCCCGAAGATCAGATTTAAAAGTTAGCGCCTTAAGCCATTAGGCCACGAGCGCGCCGTGTGACGTCATTACGTACTGTCAACCACGATTTCCACAAACAAACAAATAAATATGATCGTAAAGGCCACACGAGAATTGCTCTCGCGTGAGCTCTTGGGGACAGAATTATAAACCCCGCTACGCGAGAAAAAATAATGATAATGCAAACATATTTCAAACATAGGTCCGCAGTGCGTGCGAACAATGAAGATCGACTGCCGAGATTTTTCATCTGTCCATAGGGTGGTAGTTTTTATGGATCACGTGGTTCTAAATTTTAGACCAAGTCTTCTGATCTTGCAAAAATGGGTGACTTCGTCATGACTCCCGCCTTTTCCCGGCGTGCATTTGTCTCATTCGAGCGCGCGCGCGCGAGAAATAATAGTTTTGGCGGGAAAGGGGAAAGCAGTTGTTGCTGTTTCCAGGCTCCTCCCACCGATACTGGCGCTCTCGTTTATACTGAAACCTTCACTGTGTTTGAGTTCCACATGCAGAATGATCATGAGGTAAGCTAAAATTATTATTTTTTTAAATTTAATATGAAACTAAATCGTTTTTGGTGCATGCAAGCCGGTGGCAGCTTGGCTGTTGAGATTTGGTAGCTCCTATTGTACATCAAGATATTGTTGAAGACGTTTTGTACTCTTCGTGCAGTGACACATAGGAGAAATTTGATGTTTGTAACGACATTGATTCATGTATCAAACACAATGTTGATCACTCTACACTAACCCTAACCCTAACCCTAACCAAATAAACGTTTAAATGCAAATGACCACACGACGCAGTTAAAACTAACCCTAACCAGAAGCCCATCACTAGGAGCGAGCAACTGGACTGGATTCGTGTTCACAGCGTTTTTACAGACCAGGTTATTTTTAGATTCGCTTTTCCCGCGAATTCGTATTCCCGCCAAACAATCAAACGTTTTTCCTTTGTAATCATTAATTGGCGTTACCGCGTAACAAAGGCCGCAATTAGGTCGCCATCTTTTTAATTGTCTTTTATTTCATTTCATATTACACATGGGACCAGAAACACATTTTCCCGGGGAAAAGGAATCTAAAAATAATCCGGTCTGTAAAAACGCTGTGACATACGCGTAGTGTCGGAGTTGCTCGCTCCTAGTGATGGGCTCCTGTCCTAACCCTGGTACCCATTTATACTACTGCATGGCGAAGGGCAATGTAAGAGTAAATATTATGGTTTTGCCCAAGAACACAGTACCCCCAATATTACAAGGGATGAATAGTGAAATGGAAAAAAAAAATTAAATTACTACCCTGGAAATTAAATCATTTAACTTTTATTATGAAAAGAAAGTAGTTACAATATTTTCATTTAATTATTTAAATATTCTAGAACAATAAATTATTCCAAGTTTATGATTGCACTAATCATGCTGGGATGTAATCCCCTAATTACCGGTAAACTAACTTAATTTGCTGTTAATGTTTTGAGTCCAAAAACTATGTAGTGGGGAGAACTATGTAGTGATATTTAATATAAATATAATATAAACCAATTAACTGCAATCATAATACATGTTCAACTTTTTTATGTAGAGTTATTTCCATCTTAATATTTACACAATATCAAAACCAGGACTCATAAGCGTTTTCTTTTCTTTGTCGAAGTTAACTTTCAAACATTTACTTTTTTTGGTTGGGTCACACCCAAGTCTACCATTTACACACCACAAGCAAAAGATAGTTTGCGTCGTTGAAAAGCTTTACTGCCAATCATGAAATATGGCAGATATGTACAACGTTCTTAATTTAACCCTTTCACTCCCAGAGTGCCAAAGCTCAAAATAGAAAAAAAAAATCTTAATTTCATTTTGCAAGATATGGAAAAACATAGAATACCACATTGCTGGCAAGCTTTCATTTGAATGGTCACACACGTCACACTAGGGTTTTTCGTTTCCACATACGTAAAAGTTAGAAACACAATAATAATTAAAGTCCAATTATACTGGACTGATGCTTGCTTCTGGGATGGAAATTGATAAGCAAGTCAAACAAGAATTGTGAACATACATGACTGCCTGATTCCCCATGGCCACAGTGGCTGCAAACATATATGTGCTAATTTGTTGACTAAATTACTCCATGCTGATGTATTGTTTACATTTTGTAAATACATGCCACCCTTCAAAGTTATTCCAAAATTATTTTTTTTCCGTAGTCCAGTCCTGATCAGTTCCTAAACATTCAAGATGGCTCCTATTGTTGAAAAGTTCCATCGTTTAAAAGTCCCAAATAAACTTGTCCGTGATTCAGATAAAGATGAACTTATATTCATGCAATTGGTATAAAACAAATACAACATTTACCGTACTGTAGCGTTTAGCAAGGCTACCAAAATGAATCGGCTCGATCGATCGATGGATCCGCGTCTTTTCTTCCTCTCCTAAGTCACGCACGCATGTACAGAATTGGTCGAAATGGGACACGGAGCAGCTCTCCTCCTTCATCTCTTCTCAAATTATCCATCCTTCCTCAAACTGCTCCTCGATCTACGCCTGCCATCTTGGAAGACCCGCCGCCGCCATCTTGGATACCGTCTGAACCCTCGTACCTTACCCTCTCCTAGGCGTTTTGCTCCACCGACCCCCACCCCCTGCGACTAACTCCCCACCCTCTCCTCCCTCCAATGCCGTCCCCATGGGAAAGGCAGGTGACCATTACATATCTCGGGCTCAACCTCATGAATAATTTAATTCATAAATTAATATGCATTTAATGCATAAATTAATGATCACAGCCCATCGAGCGATCGAGTGCTAATTTGCATATCCAAGTCCCTCGCTATACTCATTTCATTCCATTCATGAGTAAAAATGGGGGTCACCATGCTCGTTTTTGCACAACATGGATGGTCATTATAGTAATTGTAAGACCCGCGAGGTTTTCATTATATTACGGAACCCTAGTAATCAGATTTCTAAAAAAAATGATTGCTTGCATTAAGATATCAGATCAGTTCAACAAAATAGACTTTGATCTTAATTGGAGAATTTAGTAAACCATATGTCATTTAAGTGGGGGTTCACCGTGCTCATTTAGGAGAAAACTACCATTTATTTCCCTGCCGAGCTTAGCATGAAAGAAATCCCGCAATGTTCTGTATGTGCGCGTTCTCATGTGTGCGCTAATTATGGCGCAATCAATTATGCGCAGCAAGGATGCACAATGCAATTCAATGGAATCACCTCAATGAGATGAAGGCTGAATATATCGAGACACCTTTTACAGAGATGCAGTAGTTATAGTGATGTGGGTATAGATTACAGGTTATAATTTTATTGCAATAATTAGGCTTATTAGTACGCTCATACATGTAGTGCTTTTAATCATAAATTATTTGGACTTAAATTAATTGGAATTTGTATTTCTATTGCATAGTGTTTTTACCTTAGTGTTATTATACAGTCGAACCCCTATTACGCGGCCACCCATTAAGCAGCCAGTTATCAAAGTCCAGTATAATACTGTAATAAAACCCTTATATTAAGCGACCACCTCTATTAAGCGACCACGGCCACCTTTTGGCTGTCCCAATGAGGGCTCTCCTCTTGTTTTTACCTCTGTTACACAGCCACCAAGATGGATGTCAGATAAAAGTCCGAAATTGAAGGTGACAACTAATAAAAACATTCAAACACACGTTTATTATCGCCTTGATTTTCTACCATGCCTTATACCAATTATATTTATGACATTATTAAGTGGCCAACCCCTATCAAGCGGCCACTTGCCATTTCCCCGAGGGTGGCCGCTTAAGGTGATTCCTTAGTATTGCACTGCGCATCCTTTCTGCGCATACGTAATCAGCGCGCGCACATTAAAAAAATGGCGGCGTTTTCATTGTGGGTATCCTCGCCAGAGGGGTAAATGATTGTTTTCTCGTAAATGAGCGTGGTGACCATTTCCTAGTGCAGGAAAATTAATAATCACTGGAAACGTGAACAAATACGTGTTTTTATTTGATTTTGTAAGGAAACTTAAGGAATTATGAGGTATTTTTAGTCGATTATTCGCGGTGCTGGTGATCTATTATTTTTATTCTATATTTTGAAATATTACAATGTTCAATTAGGGAACGTTTCAGAAACTTTCTAGTGCAACTTTTATTTCGATGGAATTACCTAATAGGGGTTCGACTGTATACCTACAGTAATTTAGTTTTTAGTTTTTAACAATATTGTAATTTAGGTCTTTGTAGACGAAGAGCCACCTAGTGGAAATACTACAAATAAACCTTAATTGTTATTTTTCTCTTTCTTCTTCTCCTTCTTCTTCTTATTATTAGATGCCAAACTCAGGAGATCTGAAATGTGGAGATTTTTTTGTTTTGCGCCACTGCCTCATGATCAAATGCAATCCCCCTTCCATTAGGCCACTGCGTTGCTAACATGAAAGTGAGCTTAAACTGATATATAATCACGGTGTATTTATGTAGTTGAAAGTTCCTTTAACCCTATTCTGCCCGGACTTTTTTCGTTCGTGAGCCTGGGGGGGGGGGGGGGGGGGAGTCCCCCCCCCCCCCCATGTATCTTCAAAAGTATTCACGCAATGAAAATCAGGAAACTTATATGGTGTGTAAAGCAGCCAAAAATGTTTACTTCACTTTAGTGACAGTCCCGCTTCAATCATGACGTCATGCACGCCGAAATGACGTCATACATATAACAAAATCCGCCATCTTGGATCTGCCACCAGAAATGTCAAAAACCTCAAAATGTTATTTTAAAAAAATCGTAAAATAAAGGATGCAAAAACTGGAAAGATTTTGGAAGGAACTCTTCATGAAAAGCAAAAATTAAACTACCACCAAATTTGGGTAAAACGACCTGTCAAAACGTGATTGCTATGGAATCGCCAATTCACGTGATCGAACATACAATTAATTGACACACTGAAACGTTAATATATAATTGTTAGGAAAAGTCACAAAGTTTGGCTATAATTGCTTGAATGCGATGCTCTTTAAATAAGATAAATTTGAAATTAGCGCGGGAACTTTCTATCCTCCCCCCCCCCCCCCCCCCCCCCCCCCAGGCAGGATAGGGTGAAATTCCCTACTTGATACAGTTTCGTTGAGTTGAGTTGTCATCAATGCGGCTTAGCTTGATAACGCTAACAAATTAACATCATGAATCTTATTAAAAGGCGCGACCGCAAAGAGTGCATATTTCTAAAAATCCACCGGTCTGATCTTCATTTCAGCTCTTTTAGCTCTTCCACTCCACGTAACACTGACTCCATTCAGGTTGCTTTGGGAGCAACGTTTGTACCACCAGGCTCCTCTTTGATACACCGCACAGTTCCCGCCTTCATGGGAATCGTTATCTTGATCTTTTGTTGTGAATAGAGAACCATTATGATAAGTCAGCCTATCTCTGGCGGTTCCTAAACCAAATGAAGCAGAAACATAATTACAATGTATTCTCATATTTATAACACAGGCTGATAATTTTCTGAACGGTGATTGGTTAGAACGAGCTGTATTTATCTGAAACACTTTAATACCTGCATTTATAGAAAATTACGGTTGTGCAAAAATTGACGTGCTCTAAAAAAAATCAAGAAAGCGGACATTTCAAGATTTAGCTTGTGGATAAAAGTGGACATTTCAACATTACAATTGCACAACAACAACAAATTTGAAAGGAAAACACTTAGGACGGAGCTGAAAAAAGCACTTAAATGTTTCAAAACAAAGCTTAAGAGGCAGTCCGTGTAAAAACCGACCGGTCAATTTTCGGCGGAAAATGAATTTCTTTCATTTTCTCCACAGAACTCAAACAACATGTCTAAAGTACAAAAATCGTATTCGTTTCGTTTCGTTTGTTTTAATACTTGAGTTTGACCGTTTCTTCCGAAGCGACCATAGATCAAACAAATCCGTCATTTGTAACACTGATTTTGGCCTGAAACTCGACGTACCGTATGATACTTTAGATTTAACACAGCAAGCTTATATTTATGTCGAAATTAATATCAGTAAAGAACTTTGTTTTAAGCATTAAATTAACTTGTTTCATATCGCATAAAATTAGTTATGATTTTTTTCGTACACTCTCATATCGCTGTTACGCGCGCCATTGGCGAGGTGTCTCCATAAAAATCGAAAATTCCCAAAAGTGGGACCTGATCTAAAATCAACTCTCTAATATTTCATTAGACCTAGGTCTGGTCTACAAATATCTGAAATAAAATTTGTGGGCACTCGTCATATAACACTATAAAAACTTGCATCAAATTCACAAATATTGCAAATTTCATTATCATTCGGTGATTTATAGGCTGGATTTATTTCCTTCAGTTGCATTTAAAAACATTTGAAACCAATCACAGATTGAAAAATAGACCATATAACAGTCCAGACCTGAAAACATTTATAAAACTAACCTGAATTATGTACAAAGTCTTCCTACTGCACACCTTCTTTTCCAACCATTGGATCGTTGTGTCACGCAACACCCGGAGCGAAACAGCATCATGATTCCGTTCACCGAATCCGCCAAAAGCCCAACTTTAATATGTTCGCCCCAGGGGGGGCAGGCAGCGCCCTTTGATCTTGCCGCTTTTCCGCAATACATGATCGCACAAGTAAAGAAATCTGTCAATCATTCGAGAAACGTACCTCTACGGGAGTTTGCTGTGGAATTTTCATCCATGGTGTCCCACAATGACCAAAGTTCAGTTAAACAGCGACCGAATCGTTCCCATAGATGTTTGGACGTGGAATCGCCAAAATATTTCTGAACGAACACAAACGCACGTCATGTCAGACATCGTCCGCCATGTTTATTTTAAACAAACCAGTACTTAGTCTCGCTCGGCCAAATTTCTAAAATGTGCAATCATATATACTAGGTCCCAGGCCTCGCTGCTAGCCCCCCCTGGTTCGCCCATTCATATGTGAAGATTGATCGACAGAAGCCTGATGGTATTCATGGTGCAAAATAACTGCAGCTAGTTCACGAAATATTAAAGTCCGTTAAGTTTTGTGATCGCTGTGTAAATCCAGTGCTCTTGTGCTGTCGTTCAGTTTGTAACTTTTTGCAGAGAACCGTTCCAATGTAAACAAAGTCCTTCGTAAATCCTCACGTATAATGTCCTTAAAACACTGATCAATCAAGGAAATACTGCACAAAGGCTCTGGACTTCGATTCATTATCGGCACAAGTACAGAGTCTACAGAGGAAGTACAACAACAAGTTGACAACCTTCACCTGATTTGATTGACCGCTGACCTTTTCGTGACTCGGACTCGCGGACTCGTGCGTGACAGCGAAAAAACGTAATAGCTTTTCTCCCACTTCCTTCGTTCAGAACTTTTTAAGTGGGTGAGAAGTTTGCTATCTTTATTCACTTGTGAACGGACACTGTAGTAACTATTCCTCTGAATGAGTACAATGTTAATATTTCAGTGCCCAGAGGAGGGGCACCCTGGTATATTTATATTGAAGGGGAGGTGCGAAGGCCTTTTTTTGGTTTGAAGTTAGCGATCTGGGGTTTTTTTGGGGGTACGAGGCGGTTTATCGACCAAATACGCCGGTATTTAGGTTTGTAATTCTTCATTTCTTTGATTTGTTTTTATAAAAGTAAATTCGTGAACATCGATGGTACAGACCATACAGCCTGAGACGGAAGTTAACCAAATTTTTCATTTTGTGTTGTTTGACTATACCATATTTTTAAAACATTTATTGTGTCGGTAGGACTGCTGTTACAACAGCAAAGGCAGTTTTTAGATGCAACGTCGCTCCTGATCCCTTTTGGGAATACACTCTTTTTTTATATAAGAACGTCTAATTTTTGAGCTGAGTCTGAGCCAAGACCGAATGTTCTTATTTTTTTGGCGATTTCAGCTATGGTATAGAATTTCACAAAAAAAAGATTCGAACATTACCATGAAAATGTATTTACACTTTTATGTGATATAAATTTATGTTGTTACTATAAAAATTGCGCATTCAAGTATTTTGAGCTGATTTGAACTGCTTATTCACTGATATATTTGAAATGTTACATTGTATTGAGAGCTCGATGTAAGAAACAAGTGAATAAAAATGTTCTTAGCTATGTATCAACCTGGTTATGTTCTTAGCATGTTCTTAAAATTTTGGTCAATCTCAGTCTCAACGTACGTTCTTATAAAAAAGGTTCTTATAAAAAAAAGAGTGTATATATACCGCTTAGCGATGCCTTGCAACGATGGGTGGCCCACAGGAATGGATTCCGAGTGTTCTAAAACTCATCATTACACTCTATCAGAGGAATAGAATCACGTCTACTTCTACTAGCACTACAATGTCTCTTCACAAGTGAATAGAGAGAGCAATTTCTAACACACTTAAAAAAAAATTTCGCTGTCACGCACGAGTCCTGTCACGAAGAGGTCAGCGGTCACTCGAATCAGGCGGTGCTAGAAAATGGTCCCGAGCCTTTGTGCAGTATTTGCTTGATTGATCAGTGTTTTAAAGGCATTATCCATAAGGATTAACGAAGGACTTCGTTTACATATGGAACGGTTCTCTGCAAAAAGTTACAAACTGAACGACAGCACAAGAGCACTGGATTTACCCAGCGATAACAACACTTAACGGACTTTATATTTCGTGAACTAGCTGCAGTTATTTTGCACCATGAATACCACCAGGCTTCTGTCGATCAATCTTCACATACAGACCTGCCAACCTAAAAACCTGTATAAATCTAGAGGTTTCAGAAAAAATCACCAAAAATCCTGGAGATTGGTGCCTCAAACCTTGAGATTTGCAAAATTTGTTTTAATGAAAATAAAAGTCCGTTTTTATGTTTCAGTGCCTTCAGTTATCTTTAAATAACACGGCCAGGAACACAGGAACACAGTAGAAAGAATATTCGTCACTCTTCACGGCTTTTACAGGATACAATTTACTCCACTCACTCTTGAACTTAGATCGATATTTGGCTGCTCCAATATATGTCACTTTTCTTTTCTTCGAGTTACAAGGCTCTGAAGATGCAGTCAAAACAGAATCACCCGAACGATCCGCCATTTTGTGCACATGGAGTTTTACAGCTAACCTCGTTCCCAGGGAGCCAGGTTTCCCAAGGGCTTCGATACGGACAAATTGCCGAGCTGCTTGACTCGGGGCCATTAATGATTATTCAATGCATTTTTTAAAATTACTTCGGTGATATCCTGGATTTTTGGGCATGTTCCAGATTATTTCGTTCACCGTGAGATTTGGAGGTCACACCGTGAGACCGTGAGTTCATACCCCAAACCGTGAGTCTCACGGTCAAACCGTGAGGGTTGGCAGGTCAGCACATATCATATGTGATATGAATGGGCGAACATTTCAAAGTTGGGCTTTTGGCGGATTCGGTGAACGGAATCATGATGCTGTTTCGCTCTGGGTGTTGCGTGACACAACGATCCAATGGTTGGAAAAGAAGGTGTGCAGTAGGAAGACTTTGTACATAATTCAGGTTAGTTTTATAAATGTTTTCAGGTCTGGACTGTTATATGGTCTATTTTTCAATCTGTGATTGGTTTCAAATGTTTTTAAATGCAACTGAAGGAAATAAATCCAGCCTATAAATCACCGAATGATAATGAAATTTGCAATATTTGTGAATTTGATGCAAGTTTTTATAGTGTTATATGACGAGTGCCCACAAATTTTATTTCAGATATTTGTAGACCAGACCTAGGTCTAATGAAATATTAGAGAGTTGATTTTAGATCAGGTCCCACTTTTGGGAATTTTCGATTTTTATGGAGACACCTCGCCAATGGCGCGCGTAACAGCGATATGAGAGTGTACGAAAAAAATCATAACTAATTTTATGCGATATGAAACAAGTTAATTTAATGCTTAAAACAAAGTTCTTTACTGATATTAATTTCGACATAAATATAAGCTTGCTGTGTTAAATCTAAAGTATCATACGGTACGTCGAGTTTCAGGCCAAAATCAGTGTTACAAATGACGGATTTGTTTGATCTATGGTCGCTTCGGAAGAAACGGTCAAACTCAAGTATTAAAACAAACGAAACGAAACGAATACGATTTTTGTACTTTAGACATGTTGTTTGAGTTCTGTGGAGAAAATGAAAGAAATTCATTTTCCGCCGAAAATTGACCGGTCGGTTTTTACACGGACTGCCTCTTAAAGAACATACGATCGTCGCAGTTAGCTATCGGGTAGGATAAAGATATTTGCCTTGTATTATAAACAAATAATAGCATGAGTTGTTGGTAATAATATAGGCTCGTAATATTTCAGAATCACTCGCCGAAGCGGCTTGTGAAATTGCAATAAAAATCTGAATAAGAAAACAAAGAGGCATAACAAAAAATAAATAAACAAACAAACAAATAAACAGACAAAAATTGACAACAAATAGCATTTCACAGCATCTTCTTGTCCGTAAAATCTTTCCAGAAACACGAATTGCTTTTCGGCGTCTAACTGACATATTTCATAGACACTACAGATTATATCAACAGCGTTAATATAAAGAGATGAAAAATACGAAAACTAACCGGTGTAACTTCCTAGGCTCAGCTGGTACTTAGTCCCCTCACTCCCAACGGCAAACAAATCGTACTCGGCGTAAGCGGTCTTCCCTGACATGTCTTCCAGATCAACACGAAGCTTGTATTTCTTACTGCTGGTCAGACGGTGTATCTTGTCCAGTCCCAGCCAAAGCTCACCAGTCAAGTTACCGAAGCCACGTTTGTAGTTGGCCCAGCCGAGGTAGAAATTTACGGAGCCGTCCAGTCTCTTCTGGAACACTGTCCAACCCCCACCGGCTGTTGTGTGGTCACAAAACACATCAAAGACACCTGAACCAGGGTTAATTGAATAAATACCGCTGATGTTTTGACCAGATTTGTACCTCTGAGCACAACTGGAAACTGTGGAACCAGAAATTACGAGGCTTGTCATTGTAGAGCAAAATCAAGCTAACAGTCAATCTACGTCACGCGTATCCAGTGTTTTGCAATATTTGAATCGAGTCTCAAAATTTATGCGTCAATTTCAATAAAGAATTAAAAACAGCAAACATAAATTGAAAATTCGATGACAGATTCATGAGGCTCCGTACACAAAGTAATGCGTTTTCGTTTGAAAACGCAAACTGTTGGATGCCTTTTCGCCTATCGTCTGCATTACAACGATGAGGGTTTTCATCGAAAACGCATACATTTGAAAACGCTGTCCAGAGAGGAGACATTTGAAATCGCTCAAAAACGGAGCCAAACGAAAACGCATCAGTGTGGAGGGCGAAAACGGAGGCTTTTGAAAATGCCGACGTCATTCAAAAACGGAGCCAAACGAAAACGCATCATTGTAGACAGCGAAAACGGAGGCTTTCGAAAACGCTGACGTAATTCGTCTATTTGTCTCAGATGACTATTGTAGCGTTTTTGAGCGATGCGTTTTCAAGCGAAAATGCATTAGTCAGTCAGTGAGCCAGTCAGTCGGTCAGTCAGTCAGTCAGTCAGTTAGTAAGTCAGTCGGTCGGTCGGTCGGTCGGCCTATAGTGGAATGGCGGCGAAGTGTAAAAAGACGCACTACGTGTCTCCGTGAACTGAACGTGACAGGCATTTCTTTCAATCCAAGATTTGTTCATATGTGATCGCATAAACCTGGAAGCTCCATCTGTATATTAACAATGCAAGAGCTCTTTGGATCTACAAATGTGGCCCTGTGGTCTGTCTGTCTGTTGGTCTGTCAGTCTGTCGGTCGGTCGGTCGGTCGATCAGCCAGCCAGTCATTTAGTAAGTCAGTCCGTCCTTCCGTCCGTCCCGGTCAGTCCGTCCGTCCGTCAGGCATTTAGTCAGGCAGTCAGTCAGTCAGTCGGTCAGTCAGCTAGTTAGTTAGTTTAGTTATTTGGTTGGTGGCTGGGTGGGTTGGTTGATTGGTTGTCATCACTTTAATACTCTTTTAGTTACGAAGGCGCCCCCTAAAAAGACCAAATAAAGCCCGGTCTGCTAAATATGGTTAACCCAATTTTTATGCAATCTTAAAACTATATGATAGGAGAACTAATTGGAATACCTCTGGAAACTCTCTCTCTCTCTCTCTATCTCTAGGGGTAATGAAAACAAGCCGTACATTAAATATCACTTACCATCAGTGCAAGTTTTTCCATCTCCAGTAAATCCAGCTTTGCAGGAACAACGATACGAGCTCCGAGTATTCTGACAATTGGCATTGACGTCACAAACTGATACAGAAGCACTGCACTCATCGACATCTGGAAAAGAAATGGAAAGTCGTATTTACAACAGCAACAATTTTAAAAGTTTTTCAAGTCGAACGAAACTCAAAATCCTTTAATTATTTTTGAAGCGACCTAGAATTAGAAAGAACATTCAATCATCGTCGAAAACGGTGAGTGGTTTGACTGAAACAACTCGGCATGGTTAGCGTTTTGTCGTTTGTTTACTCCGATTCAGATAAAACTGTAAATTCTGTAGTAAGGCGCTTAATATTTTCTCTACAAACCCCGGGAAAAAGTTATGGTCACTTTGAAGCCTAAACTACCAAAAGTCGAGACATTTTTCGCTACTCTCACATCTATCGCAGAATAGATAATGAGTATAGATAGCCAATCAGATTACAGCATTCGTGATAGATAGTGAGTACATTTCTACTAAATTTATATACTCTAGTGCACTCTTACCAGTGCAGGTTTTACCATCTCCAGTAAATCCGGGTTTACAAGAACAAACATATGATCCATCATTATTCTGACAGTTGGCATTGACGTCACAGACGGATACAGATGCACTGCACTCGTCCACATCTAATAGAAACAAAAGTAACCGTAAATCCAACCTTATCGTTTGTGGGGCGGCCATTTTGAATTATTTGGCTTAACTACAGTATAGTCAGTTTATTTTCAAAATGAAATCTGAGGCTTTCTAAAGGAGGTAGATAAGATAGGTGAAGTCTTCACGAGCCTTGGCCCACAACTGCCAGAACTTTTCCAAGTTTGTGTAGCATGAAACGACTAGGAGTATTGCTACTCCGTACCAATCTCTGGAAAAGCGAAATCTTATCGGAAAATCAAATAAGAAAGTGACTGACTAATGATTTTTAGGTGATGCCAGCCAAAGCCTCCGTGTTGGTGGACACTAACAAAATATTTCAAATTAATTTGTCTTGTTTCTCTTCACACACACGCCTTTGTCATTTGAATCTCGAGATTGGTTGCAAACCACCAATCAGGTTCATAGAAATATCATGATATTCTCAAAGCTAAAATAAATATTTTAAATTAATTCACCTTCTGTTTCCATGTTGCAGTGGGCAAGAACAGGTTTCCCAGGTATAATAGAATCAAACCAGTATTTGCCGCTGACCGCTTGTCCTCCTTCACTCGCCTTGATTTCTTTGCACGTTTCAGCAGGCATACCAGAAATGGAACCGAGAGGGACTGGAAAGATATATGTTTCAATATAAAAGGCCACTGAGTTACAAGGTCTTAGCTTACAACCTTTTGAAGGACAATTTGATCGGATGTCTCGTCTGTACTCTATATGTTCTAAATCTCAATTATTTCTCAGGAATTTTAGAAAACAAATTGTTACATGCTATTCCTAGGGCAATACAGATTGCTGAAGCGTTTCATTTTCGGCTACCTTTTTACCATCCTCTCTTGCTAAGGGACATAAAAACAATTTCAAGCTATAAGTTGCTCCGTGTTTGATTTTTTTGCTTATTGCGAGTTGTTTGTTTGCTTGTTTCCTTGGCGGGTATCTTAAGGTAGGAACAAAAGTCGGACCGGATCAGTCGGACCGGACCGGACCGGGCAATTTTTTTTTACGCCCACTTCAAGATGGCAGCCATTTACATTTTGTATTTTTTTAAGCGACTAAATATTGTTTCGGATTTATCAACAGTTTAGAATTTGAATTTAGCCAACGTTTTACTGTTTGGGGTTAAAAAATGGTTTAAATTTTGATGTTAAGTAGCGA
Organism: Desmophyllum pertusum; assembly: GCA_029204205.1. Taxonomy (NCBI): domain Eukaryota; kingdom Metazoa; phylum Cnidaria; class Anthozoa; order Scleractinia; family Caryophylliidae; genus Desmophyllum; species Desmophyllum pertusum. Next base: position 857,899 of record MU826839.1, on the reverse strand, counting down.
TTTTATGATTCGTTCGTAGTAAACCGGTTAGCATTGGTCAATATTGACGTATGTTATGGGAGCACGTTATTGCCTTGAAAATTAGTGTTTCGGGCAGCTAGTGGCTCGATTGTGTTGTGCTAGTGAATAAGGTTATTGTGGGTTAGAATCAACTCAATTCACTAACTATGTTCCTTTTTTTGTGGAAAAGTCTTAACGCCGCGATCTTGCCGCCATCTTGAAGTGGGCATTAAAAAAAAAAAATTGCCCGGACCGGACCGGATCAACTCGGATCGCCAGTCCGGGTCGGATCAACTCGGTTCGACTCGGACTAGACTAAAAATGAAAAACAATCTACTCGGTCGACTGGACTAAAATGAAATTCGTAACATGTTAGACATAGAAACAAGATACCTCTCTTAGCTACCTAAACGTTCACCCAGATCACCGTCAGATCGCCGTCAGATCGCGGCAATCAAGCCGCCAGTTTGTTTTTCTAGTGCCTGCAGGTCCTCCCGGATCAGTATCTTCGCGAACTTATCTGCTCGTCCGCTCGCACATGGAGCCAGATGACTAAAAATCGCGGTTAATGTAATTTTAGAAAGTGGAAATCTAAAAACTTTTGCGGGGACTTCCATAAATTCGGCGCTCAGACTCTAGTAAACCGGTCAAGTTTTTTCCTGGATCCGCGCCTGATAAGCTTCAGTCTTATACAGTAGAACCACGCTAACTCGAACAAAACAAAACATAGTTTGAGATAGCGGGGGTTCGAGTTAGCCGATAGTAAATCACTGAAAAACAAGGGCAAAGGGAATGGGTTTGAGTTTCGAGATAGCGGGGAGTTCGAGTTCGAGTTAGCGGGCTACTGTATTATGTGCTTCCCCCGCAGCGCAATAAGGCACTCTTTTCTGCAAGATGGAAATGTAATAAAAGTGTTTCTTGAGAGTTCCCTGTTAGCAGTCTCCCTTTAACTTGGGAGTCTTCGGGCAGTTTGAGCATCAATTTTGCTGCTGGGAATGGATTTAGACAAGCATGAGGCTGGGAGACTGGGATTTGGGCAACAATTGGGCTGGGACATGGGATTTATACCCCCTCTTCAGGGCAGAAATAATCGTGAAATCTTGCCTAGTACAGTTCCCAGGTTTCTTCTGGTGACGTCATCCCGGGAGGACCTGGAACTAAAAAAACAAAATGGCGGCTTGTTTGCCTTGCCGCTCGGGATGGCCGCGATCTGACGGTGATCTGGGTGAACGTTTAGGTGGATAACACCTTTAAATGAAGAGAGGTATCTTTTTTCTATGTCTAACATGTTACGAATTTTCATTTTAGTCCAGTCTTCGGGCAGTTTGAGCATCAATTTTGCTGCTGGGAATGGATTTAGACAAGCATGAGGCTGGGAGACTGGGATTTGGGCAACAATTGGGCTGGGACATGGGATTTATACCCCCTCTTCAGGGCAGAAATAATCGTGAAATCTTGCCTAGTACAGTTCCCAGGTTTCTTCTGGTGACGTCATCCCGGGAGGACCTGGAACTAAAAAAACAAAATGGCGGCTTGTTTGCCTTGCCGCTCGGGATGGCCGCGATCTGACGGTGATCTGGGTGAACGTTTAGGTGGATAACACCTTTAAATGAAGAGAGGTATCTTTTTTCTATGTCTAACATGTTACGAATTTCATTTTAGTCCAGTCCGAGTAGATTGTTTTCATTTTTAGTCTAGTCCGAGTCAATCCGAGTTGATCCGACCCGGACTGGCGATCCGAGTTGATCCGGTCCGATCCGGTCCGATCCGACTGATCCGGTCCGACTTTTGTACCTGCCTAGTATCTTAACTCTATTCAGACCGGGGGGGAGGGAATCTGCCCGCAGCAATTTTGAACGTTAATAACTTTTTCACTATTGATGTAAAAGCCACCAAACTTTTTACCTTTTCCTAAAATTTATCTGGGAACAATTTGGTATGACATGTGATTGTTCACGGGACTAGCTGTTACCATGGCAACCATATTTTGACAGGCATGTTTTTTTTTCAAATTTGGAATTTTCGTGTTTTTTTATAAAAGAAAATCACTTTCTGGCAATACGTTTTTACCTTTTTGATCATTTTAGCATTATTTCATTGGTTTTGATTACTTTTGGGTCATTTTTGGTGGTTTTCTGACGTTTTGGAAAATCAAGAAGTCCAAGATGGCGGCTGTTCGGAAATTATGACGTAATATCTAAGTCATATGACCTCATAATCTCGTGATTTATACGTCAACAGATACATTTTTTTGAACGTATTATACACCCACCAAGTTTCGTTATGCTAGCTAGCCTTAATAATATTCTCGGGGTAACGGAGGTGGGGGGGGGGGGGGGGGGGGGGGGATCCCGTCCGGTCTGAATAGGGTTAAATGCAATCATGCTCATATTCCCGTCGGTGTAAGATATTTGGCTAGTTCCATGTCATTTATATTTTTGGTTGCTGCATCGTTTGTTTGTTTTGTTTGTTTGTTTTTATATTTGTTTGTTTCCTTCCCCGGCGGAAATCTAAATCGCAACCATGTTCATTTTCCTCTGTCGGAATAAGATATTTGACTAATTCCATGTTATTGATATTTATGGTTGATTGCATGCGAAAGCTGATATATTGAGTCTATAGAAGCGTTTTGTAAGTATTTTTTTCTCGTATACAGTAAACTCACCTGTTTTCTTCTGTCGTCTAACATAATATCTGTTCACGCTATAAACGAAATCTTCAGGTCTGGCTTCTTTGGTGCGCTTGTTCAGTTCACATATATCTTGATCAATGACGTAATTCCAGCTATGACACCTGTCGTCATTGTTACAAGCATTAAGACACTCAAATGAGATGGACGTCTTCAACGACTTGAATATGTGTCCCCGTAGCATCATGCCTAATATGGAATATTCGTCTTGACACTGTTGACCAGCTACGTCAGTAAACGTCTGACTCAGCAAAAAGACAACTATGAAGTTGATGTTATTTAATGGAGCCATTTTTATCCTCTAGCTCTGTAACACAAATAAATCATACATAAAAAGCTATAAAAAGTATACAGTGGAACCTGGTTATACGGACACCAAAGGGACACGCAAAAGTGTCCTTATTATCCGGGTGTCCGTATTAAGCCGGCTTTAATACGCTCATTCAAATACAGTAGTCAAATGTCTCGCACTAAAATTAATGTTCTCTAGTTTCAAACGCGACAACGTAATTATTTAAAATAGTCCGTGACGGACCGGACTGACTGACAAAACCTTTGTGACTTTGAAAGACTGTACATTGTGACCGCCTCTTTTAGGTTCTCCCAGAAAAGCGAGGTTAACTTTGTACGAGAGCGTGTTACCCGGGTCACAGGAAAGTGTCCGTCCCGTCCCGTCCCGTCCCGTTCCGTTCCGTTCCGTTAAGGAATTTGGCGCGCGAAAAGAAGCCTTAAGAAAACACCGCTGACCAAAATGAAATTGATCGCTTTGCAAGTTGTGAGAGCATGGTTCTCGGTCCCAGGCCCTGTCTCTATCCCCTCCTCCCCCTCCCCCCTGGCAATGACGGTCACTCATTTTATCTCCAAGGCTGTGGATAAAGCGTCAGTTGACGTTTGCCATACATAATCAACTCCCAGGAGCTGAAATATTGGGAACATTTTACAATTTGATACTCTTGCTTAGTATTAGGGACTGTGCAATAATTACCAGAAGGGGGGGGGGGGGGGGGGGGGGGGGGGGGGGGGGGGTTGGAAAACCAGAGGGGGGGGGCATAAAGTAAATCAAAGCAAGGATAGGGGGGGCTCAAGGTGAAATAAGTCACTCAAGAGAGGGGGGGGCTTAACATTTTATTTCGAGTACATATTACATTGGTGAATCCATACCTATTTATAAGATGGGAACATCGCACCTAAAAATAACACACATGCTCTTTTCCTTCTGCTATGGTTCTGTTGAACATTGCTACGGAGGTGATGTTTGTTCCAGACGCGGATGTCCAACAATTAAACATGTAGTAGGAGCTCTTCTTTCTGTTATTAGATTTTAATCCACAGGTGCGTGTAGAGAAAATGTAGGGTACTTGTATAAGGGTGTGTGTATACTGTGAGGGGGGGAGGGGGTTGGACATAATTTTTTGACTGATTAGAGGGGGGCAATAACTAAATTCACTCCTTTAGGAGGGTGGTATTACCTAATATTTGGCTACATCAAGCCCATTTTCCAACCCCCCCCCCCCCCCCCACCCCCCCCCCCCCCCCCCCCCCCCCCCCCCCCCCTCTCCTGATAATTATTGCACAGTCCCTAAAGGCGTAGACATATATACTAATTACCTGACACATGATATAAGATAATTAAAGTAAGACATTTTCGGTCCTAAAACAAACCTAAATTGGCATAATTTGCCATTTTACGTATTGAAATTAATGACAAATGATTTAAACTCAGAGAAAGTTTTACCTGGCAGGTCTTTGAGCCATTCATGCGTACATTTGCATCCCTTTTCTTGTGGCCGGAATTACATGACTTGTATGACTGGATGGCCGGCCGGATTTAGGGCCACCACAAGCGATTACCGCTATTTTCGGTGTTAGTTAAAGGTTGTGGTGCAACGCAATAGTCTCAGTTCACCACTATTTTGATGTGAAGTAACACGTTCGAGTCTTTTGTAGCGGGAATTAGGACCACATACTGTATCCATGCTGGCAATAATTACAGGATGTCCTAACTTACCAGGTGGTCTTCTCAATACACCTGTTAAGGCTTCTGAGACTTCCTGCTCCGTCAATATTGCGTATATAACTCTTTCACATCACTTGTAAAATATTGTCCAATTATTGATTTTAAAACAAATAATAATACAATATATAGATAAATATATAGATAAAATAGTCGATTTCTGAATTCCAGCACCATTGTAACTTCACTAGAAGTACGGGTTTATCTTGGCAAGCTATCCATAATTCATAATTCCATAGCACGTCTTTTGTAGCAGGAATTATGCGACCACATGTTCAGTATGGTGATGTAGTTTAACTTACAGGATGTCTTAACTTGACAGGTAGTCTCCTCAGTTGAACCTGCGTAAGGCTTTCTAGAGACTTCCCTGCCTACTCTGATATGTTGGCGTAAACTTCAACTCTTTCACAACAACATGAAAAATAACCTACCTTTTTACCGAGGCAAAAATTGAAATTTTTCAGGCCTGAGTTTTCTCTTAATTTAACCTTCGCAATGTCTTTTCTATGCAAATTTTAGCGGACACTCGCAACAAATGTTTTGATATATGTGTAGTTACCCTTTGACAATGGCGTCATGAAGACACCGAAACGTCGTTTTTTTATCGTTTGTTTTTGCTTGCCTCTGTAAAACAAAAAACTTCATATAGATGATTCATAGTAACATACTTAAGTTTTGCAAAAATCTGCACTAAAACTTCCAAACCCCGTATATATATATGCTCGGATGGAACGGTTACTCCCCGCTAGCATACATTCCATTATACCAAATTTCGAAATTAATATTTTCAGGAATTTGCAGCAGATCATTGTTTACGATAGTAGGGAGTCGTCTGCACGGGTCATACTGCCACACAGGCTAGTTTACGAAAACTTCGCCATTTAACTAAATTCCGGTATGGTGAATAGTTCTATGATAGTGTAGTTTTTTTTTGTGTTCATAAAAGCACTGGAAATTGCAATTTTGTGTGAAAATCGGTAAAAAGGTTAATGTTTCCTCTTTGCCATGTACAGCGAAACAATTCAGGCGCGCAGAGGGTTTACCAAACAGCGGTGCGGTGCGGTTTACCGTGTCAGTGGCCGATGTTTCATGTTATTACGTCATTATATTACAAATGTCATCCATTGCAATTTCTAAATTAGGATCGGTCGTTCACACTATAGTTAAAACACAGAAAAATCTATTAACATCGGTTATTGTTTGTTTCTATCAGATCGCTGTTGAGCATTAGAGCGATTTGCATTGAGTATCGAAAGTAATCGAGAATATTGGTGATGACTTTAATGTACTACGGCTTGTGCATTGCGTTTTAAAAACTCGCGCCACCCTACTCAACCAATCAGATGCTACGACACTCAAATGAAAACCGCTCTATCTAACGTTAGCTAACGTTTACAGCAAATAGTGCGACCAACAAATGCGCTTTCTGGGGTAAGTAGTGTGTAGACTACGAAAAATTAAGGGACTACTCGTAGTCTAAGTAGGTGTGATGGGCCCGCTGGGTGATCGGGTTTTCCCCGGCAGCATTGTTTGACACTTCATTCCTGATGTCATCATGCTGTCCAACGCCCGGGCATATGCCACAATCCTCCCCAGAAACTATATTTTACAAACTCTGTTTACAGCGGATAAGGAAGCAAATTTGATGCCATGGTCACCTTAAAGAGCGGTTTGCTGTAAAGGACCGAACTAAGGGTTATGCAAGATAGAAAAGCGTTTCCCCAAACTTTGCCAGAATAAAGTCCTTCGGTGAACTAGTGTCTAAAAATATAAGTTTCGAGTCGTCCGTTAAGATTTATCTCTATTTTTTAGTGAATTTTTTGTTGTTGCGCTTGCGAGGCAGGCTAAATTCACGCTGAAATCGAGACTTTTGGCCCCCCCGAAAGTCTGTTTAAATATGATAACTCTTTGGAGAAAATTAACCAGGGAGTCGAAATATGTATTTCCACGGTATAGCGGATGTAAAATTAAATTAAGTTAAACCTGAATTTTTGACGAAATTTAAATTTACCCCTTCAACCTTCGTTACAACAAACAGAATCTTTTGGCTAAATCAAGGCTCAAAAGCAATCCGGTAACAGGAAGTTACCCAACGAGACTATACTCCGAGAACAAACAATTCATTTCAACTTAAAACATCCAGGCCGAAAAAAAAAATTGGGGAAAATAAAACGGAAAATTCTGCGGCGTTTTCCAAAAAAGGTAACAGGAGCGAATATGAGCGAACCCCGTGACCTGCGTGACAAGGGGAAATTCAACAAACGGTGCTCTTAAAAGTAATTACGCGTTCGAAATAGCGGCAAGTTGCCTTTTCTGTTATGTTTAGTAGAGGGAAACTAGATTATTGAATGTGGAGTTGTGTACTCGCAGTACTTAAGCTATGAAGGTCGAGATTTAGACAAATGGTATATTTGAAATTTGAATACCGTACTTAGAGGTTCGGAATATGTGATCACAGAATATTACATGAAAGTCTAGTTTACAAGCAAATGTTAGGCATATAACTACGAAGTAAGAGTCAAGTGACCGAATATCGCTACTTAGTAGCTTTTTCCTGCCGAAACCACGGCATTTTAAGTATAAACACATGAGCAAGATCGCCTGAGTCATAATTCGCACGTGGAGCCAAGTTGTCAAAGTTTCTTATATGTTAACGATTAACCAGGCAAAACCACAGGAACTACCCTAGCGTACGGTTTTATTCACCTGCGCAGCCATGTAAGTGGTGTCGTCCGGCACCGCGTTGCGTTCACGACACAAATAAGGCTTGCCGTCTATGGTGAACTACAGTACGGGGATGAGATTCCGTCTGGTAATTGATAATCCTGCCCTGGTATGAAATACGGCAAAGAGACGGATTATACTCCAGACGAACTATCTACGTAAGTTCTTGCACAAGACGCAACTAGCAGATAGTAAGGTCGTCTCTGCCCGATGTTGGGGCAAAAACATTTGTATTCGTCTGCATATGTATCCATTAAAAATGATAAATAGTTAAAAGACATGCATATGTCGGTCTTACTTTTGTATTATCGATGTATGCTTTTTATTTATTACATGACGCATAACCAGTTTAAACAAAACTGTGGGGTAAAAACACTATACCATGCACTTGTGACATACTCCAATTACAGAACACATGTTATCCGCCTATATAAATACCAATTACCAACAAATAATACAAGGAATTTTCAAGTGAACAAAGAGGGAATACGGCGGCTGTCATTTCCAAACTACGTTATTTCTTCGATTAAAACGCCGAGGTTCCTAGATAAACAACGTGAGTTAAAAAACACCGGGTCTATATCAGGCGACTTTTAAACAAACGCTCCCGGCGCGTAATCGAGAGTCCCGGCGTTATTTGAGTTTCGTGAGTTATGAATTAAGTTCACGAGACACCAGGGCATAACGATGTGATAATGTATAGTTTTGCTCACTATCAACCGACAACCCACTCATTCACAATGACTTTTTGTGTATAAGTTGTCACTAGCTGAAT
>MU826839.1:822503-849197 GCA_029204205.1 Desmophyllum pertusum | reverse complement strand
TTGGGCTGTTGCCCAATATAAATACAGTGGAATCCCTATTTATCAAGCCTCCATATCAAGGGTTTTCACTGGGAAGGGCACAACAACTGCATTCGATGAATGTCATTATATCAATTACATTCTGAGCTGGCTCATCAGAGCCTTTGATTCTCATTGGTCTCACCATCTCCCTCCTCAACGTCCTTTCTCCTCTTTGTCTCCTGGCTGTTACTTCGAGTAGCATGTCTGTTGGTTACGCACATGTCCCTCACAATTTCTAGTGTGTCTTCAGCGACGTCTTGGCCATTCAGCAGTACCTTCTGCACCTTGGCCGGCTTGTCATAAATACAATTGTAGATAAAAAGTGCGTAAGATAGGGCATAGCGCGCCATCTTTTCGCACAGGCCCAGTTCGAGCTTGTTCGCTGCGGCTGCCATGTACATGTACGTAATTTCGCAGAGCTCCTCTTTTAAATGTGCACTTGGCTGTTCCGGATCGAACAGTTCCGCGTATGGTACTCAAAGCCTTCGTTAAGGTGTAGCAGATCCAACGCTGTATCGTCTCCATCAGCAGCACACTTCATTAGGTCAATAACAGACGTAAGTTTGGCCTCCATTATCCTTTGTCGTTCAAATTCAATAACAATAACAGCAAATAACCATATTCTCTTAAAATTGCACATTTCTGGGCCATAGTCCCCACCCCGGAATTCCCCCTCTGGTTCGTGCGTCACCAGAGTAGTCAAGCGGTCAGTCCCTAGTGAACCACTTAAAGGGACACTGTCCTGATTTTAGCATGATTTTGGGAAGCTCAGAAACATATCTAGATCTCATAGGAAGCCTAAACAATAATGTTTGATTCTGGCAGAATAGCACTCGACAAATGACAGGAACCCATTAGGAAGTGAGGATGACAAACGACAACGAGATAGAAATGGATTGCAATATGGATTTTTGAAAAAACGTCAGGATGTCAGTTTTTTCAAAGTTTTCAAATTTGGCTCGGAAATCTTTGAAATTTTTGCAAAAAAATTGTTGCAGTATGGAATTTCTTGAAGAAATGCTTTTTAACCGGGCGTGGGCCTGGGGCCCAGCCCGGTTAATAAAATAGCTTCTGTTTTTTTTGTCGTCGATCACTTATACCTCTACCCCTGCTCTACTCCGCCAAAGTGCTAGGAGGAGAGCTAGGGGTGAGTATGAATATATATGAATGTATTCGCCTTGTGAAAGATTTTCTCGGGGAAGAACGAAGCCCGGACTCGAGAGAGCGGCGGAAATCGAGCCTATGTGAAAGTTGGACTGGTCCAAATAGATATTAATTTAGGACCGCGTAAACACATCGGAGCGGCGTACAGATTTCACAACGTCGGTGAGTTTGACTCGTTAAAATATTAAATCATTGTACTCACTACTAGGTGGACACACTAGGAGCGCCATTAGATCAATTTTTTTTTTATCAAGGCTACGTTACATTTCGCCAGGGTCATAATATTGTCCTGTTTGTTTTGTGTGAAATACATTTCTTTTTCCGTAAAGGAAAACAGAAACTTGCCCAGACTCGCAGATTTATGTAAACAGAAACTTGCTGAGACGTGCAGATTTATATTTGGACGATTACGTCATAGGGTCACGTCGAATCGTGACTTGAAGAGATTGTCTGTGAGGTGCGTACGTACATCACATACACTAGAAGCGCCATTAGATCAAATTTTTTATCAAGGCTACGTTACATTTCGCCAGGGTCATAATATTGTCCTGTTTGTTTTTGTGTGAAATACATTTCTTTCCGAAAAGGAAAACAGAAACACTCGCAGAATTTATGTAAACAGAAACTTGCTGAGACGTGCAGATTTATATTTGGACGATTACGTCATAGGGTCACGTCGAATCGTGACTTGAAGAGATTGTCTGTGAGGTGCGTACGTACATCACATACACTGGAAGCGCCATTAGATCAATTTTTGAGCTATTTTTTTCAAAAAAAATAGCTTCTTAGCTGTCTTATTGGACGATGTAGCGAGGTATGTATGTTTGTCCCACCAATCAAAATCGGACTACCGTCAACAACACTTAGTTCAACAACCAATGAAATTGCCGTTTGTAAAGCTGCATCAGAAGAAGAGCAATTTTCGGACTGCCATCTTTGTTTGTGTGTAAAGACCGGCATATAACTATAACTAAGACATCGATCCCTTCGAGAAGATGAAGGTAACCTAAGCTGGTAATTAGCGCCAGAAAAGGAAAACCTATTTGAAAGTATCAATGGACGCCGATTCAGCACGCAGTAAGAAACGAAGGAACAAACATAAAGAAGAAGAAATAGGGTGTTACGAAAACTACGACCCTCGAAAACTAAGACCTAGTATCCTTTGTATTGTTACTGTTTATATGTTCATTCATGAGATTTTACCAGAAGTCTCTATTATTTTCCCCGGTTGAGAATTCCGCGCTAAAGTAACCTGTACTTCGAATATTCGAGGATTTGGTGACGAATCATGCCAAACAGAATTTGATTTTTGCTAAACACGCGCTATTGCGATGTTTTGCTGTTGAGTGCAGACATTTTCACGTGAAGTGGTAAATTCGTGAGCAGATACTAGTATTTTGAAGAGAAAAGTTGAAATATGCTTACGCAAGTTCTCTTGTCTTCTTGTTAATAGTTGACTTTCGGTAAATCTTCTTGGGTTGATTTTATTCACAGAACTTTTTACGTTTTATGATCTGCAATGTTAACCATTTAATTTCGGTAAAACAGAAATGTATGTAATGTGATACTTTTGGTTGTAATGCAGGCGTGTGTAACCTGATAATTTTGATTTTCATGCAAAGGATGTAACCTGATACTTTTGTTTTTTCGTACGCTCGTGATAATTGAATTAGTTCGTGTTTCTCAGTTGGATAAATATCTGCGTGTTGAATAAAATAAAATCTTTCTCTTCGATTTTATCACAAGGATTTTCAATATATGGTATTTATTTCCAGTTTGGTACAAATTTGCTGCAGTAGAAATATGGATATCGAAAACAAAATATAATTTGAACACTTGTTTTCAAATGTAAATTAATTAAATTACTTGTAGCTTAGAGCCTAAATTTGAATAAAAATGATGTTTTTCTTTGGATTGAAATCAAGAAATTGTTTTCCTTCAAGGTACTGTGACAATTTGCAGTTCTTGGTGTTCTGCTATGTGAATTGTCATTAAATTTTAGCATTTTGTATTTGATTAATGAATGCATTACAACATGTCAGGGTCAAAGGGTCATCAATCAAATTTACATGAATATTTTACGCAGACCTTTAATTATTATACGATGATAAGGAGTACAATTTACTATTTAAAACAACACATTGTACTGGCACAAATATTTCTTGATGAACCACAACACAAATGGTTAATGTTTTAATACCTAAATATTATACTTTTGTTGACACTTGTCATGTGTAACGCAGGTTTGTTCAATTGTCACGCATTCGTTAATTTCCAACTGTTTCTTTGCCTGTTTCTTTCCAATAGTTGACTACTATAAAATAAACCCAGGGTGGGGTAGGCTCAGTCTCCAGCTGTGGGTGTTTCGGTGTGCCCGCGATCCTCTCCACCTGGATCGCGGACTGGGGGAGCATGGGTAGCGGACTGCTCTGACATTCAACCCTTGGAGTCTTTGAGTTTGACCAGTCAGTAACAAATGTAACTTTTCAAAATGTTTGGAAAATATTCTTTATCTCAAAACACCAATGCAGTACAATCTCTCATGTTACGCTTTTAACATCCAAGAACTGCATTATTTTCTAATCGACGACACCAAACGTTATTTTCAATTTAAAACTTAAGGTTACCGTGTACCTTCAGGGGTGTCTCAAGTCTAAAAAAGGTAGCGTGTCCGGATTTTTTGGACCAATTCTGTCCTTTGAAGGTATATGGTAACCTTAAACCACCCAAGTAAAATTAATAAAATATAAAAAACGTTTGAATATTCTCTGACTGGAAACATTCGATCGTCCATTGAATATAATCAGTGTCCAGCACAAAATTGTTTGCCGGGAAAACAAGCCACAGTGCTTGATTTTTGATAACTTAAAATACACTAGTGTTGTTGTATACTAAAGCATAGTTAGTAGAGGGGACATTGATCTACAGTTTCCAATCCAATCTTTTCATGATCCATAACACCATTTTTTACCACTCCAAAAAATAGCTCTTGCACGCATTGCGTGCCTATGTTTTTATCAAGGCTACGTTAGATTTCGCCAGGTCATCCTTTGCCTAAATGATATTTTATGAATATTGTCCTGTTAAATAATTGTCATTTTGTGTGAAATACATATCTTTTCCGTATATTTTCTGAGAAAAACAGAAACTTGCTGAGAAATGCAGATTTATAAATAAGGACGATTACGTCATGGGGTCACATGAGTCTACGTCTGTGATAAACCAGGGTCGCCGTTAGGTCAAATTTCATATCAAGCTATTACTTTTGATTTGAACATGAATACTCTGCTGTTTATTTAGTGTGTAATACATTACTTTTTCGTGTTGGTGCAGCAATTCACTTCCTTGTATGCAGAAGATTTATAAATAACAACCATTACGTTACAATATCACATTTTGACTCACGCAATTTGTCGAACTGTGACTAGAATAGCTGCGAATGATGATGGTGCAACGCGGAACGTCTGCGATTGATGGTTCAACACCGATTCGTACCTATTGTTCAGGAGAGCGTGACCGCGTGACTTTATTGTTGTGTTACATTCTTTAAACTCGTTCCAAAACCGGTTTTGACAAGTTGTGATGGAATTTTACGGAGCGCGTGTTTTGGAGTTGTGGTTATCCCGCTCGGTTAAATCGGAAAAGTTTTAAGTTTATTATCGTCTCTATCGAACATTTGGCGACCACGACGGGAGGAGTATAGCGAACTCATCGGGAGCTGAAGGTTTTATCGACAATTAGACGTGTTTATCGGCCGTTATAGTGGAGATTTATCGTGCTGCAAGATCGGGACGCCAGCATTTTATTTATCACCGTTTCGCATCGTATTTTGGAGTTTTGTAACCGTGGTTTTTCGAGCTTTTGGAGCCGTTCAAGGGACTTATACCGGATTTAATCATCGAGGAGCGTCAGGAGTTGTGTGGAGTTGTCAGGAGGGTTTTTCGAGTGTTTATGAGGAGATTTGCTGTTGAGGAATTCCGACGTTGAAAGGATTTTAGCTTAAGTACTGAGTTGCGGGACATCGCCTGATCGCAATTTCATCGTTTCGCATCGTTTTGGGGGCTTTGTTATCGTACATTTCGAGTTGTTGGAGTCGCTCGAGAGAATTATAGACATCATACTGGATTAAAATCCATCGGACACTGTTTGACGCTTTGTGAGGAGTTTCAAGTTCTTCGTGTTTAATTATGACGACGCCTGGCCAGTCTGAGTTTTGTTGTAGACGTTGATCAGGGGAAGAGATTCGAGGAAACAATTCTAGAACTTAAACGAGTAAAGAGAGCCAGGAAGACCGCAGTTACGAAAACACGCCATAATTTGGAAAGGCTGTGCGCGAGCGAGGACACTGAGAAGATCGAAGACGAGATCGCAAATTTGTGGGCGGTGTTGGAAGCATGCCTCGCTCTCATGGATGAATTACAAGACGCATATGTACGCTTAGGGGATCAAGAGAACAAGAATGCAATCACAGTGGAAGCAGAGGGTCTGGAAAACGAAATAACGATGTAATCGAAACAGCTGAAGGTGTAATAAAGGAACAAGTAAAGAAAAAACAAATGGCTGCAAACAACCAATCGTTTCCGTATACACCTCTGCAGATGACGAGTCAGTCGACACCTGCACCTCCACCTGCCATCAGCTACTCGCCGAGTTCACAGCACTCAGGCAATTATAGCCAGCGACTGAAGCCTCTGAAAGTTTCTATATTTAATGGTGAGAAAAGCAAGTTTGAGGATTACTGGGGGCTGTTTTCGAGTCTTGTGGACCAAGGGACAGAGCCTCCAAATATCAAGATGGCACGGCTGAGACAGAGCCTTACAGGAAGCGCTCTTGAGGCAATAAGGGTCTTGGAGTTACAGAGCCGGAATACGAGGAAGCCAAGGAAATTCTCGAGACTAAGTTTGGTGGTGAGCGCAGAAAGCTACAAGCATACATGGACCAGATTGAAAAGATGCCTCCCTTAAGAAGGAATGATGTGCAGTCCTTTGAGAGATTCGCTGATCTTGTTCGCATAGCAGTGGTTAAGCTGCAGGCAGAAGGGCGGACTGGAGAGTTGGGTGAGGGTGCGTTGTATAGTTTGTTGGTGAAGAAGTTTGCTGATAGTCAGGTCGAAAGTTATAGTCGCTGGTTGAGGGAACATAAGCGAGAGCGGTCAGTGTTGAATTTGAGAGATTGGTTGAAGGAAGAAGTACGGATCAGAGTTGAGGCGGTTGAAATGGCACATGGGATTGAGGCTGAGCCGGCGGAGGAAGTTAGGACTAATTGGAAACGTGTTGAAAGGGGTGGTGGATCCAGAGCTTTGTTCAGTGAAGGCAGTGACCAGAGTAGAGAGACACCGGGACCGACAACTAAACCACCTTGTGTGTACTGTGGGACAACCATGGGGTTTGGAGCTGCAGACGTTTCCAGAGTCTGGAAGTGGACAAGCGTTGGGACATCGCAAAGGACAAGCGGCTATGTTTTCGCTGTCTGGCCAGCGATCATCAAGGCAGAGATTGTACCAGGGCTCGTGCTTGTGACATCAATGGCTGCAGGAGAAATCATCACAACTTGTTGCATGGCACTTTTCGAGTCAATACTAATAGTACAGCGGCTTAGCTCAAATTTTGAGAGAAGTGTGCACTTCGACCTAAAAGCATGAAACTTCCCACAGTTAACAAACATACCATAAGGTTATTTTTAGATGTGGAGCCATCTGTGATTTGACCTATGACGTCACTAAAAGGTCAATGACGTCACACAGAAAGAAAGTGGCTAGTATTGACCATATATTTCTTACTAAAATACTGGCCACCACCGTCACTTTTAAAAAATTGCGAGGAGCTTGCCGCTCAACATTTACGACAAAATCCTCACTCCCTTGTATGCATAAAATGAACGCAAAGAAACAACAACACCTTATGCATCTCTTCTTTTTCTTTCTTTTTCCTCCTTTTTAAAAAAAGCTGGCTGGTGATACCCTAGACAAAAGAAAAATGTAACAAAAAGTGAGATAACAATCGCGAATTTGTTACGAAAAATTTTCGCACTAAACTTGAAATTTCCTGCCATTGTAACGCAGCGTCTCCATTGTAAAGTCACATGGTTGTGTGTCGACCAATCAGACATGTTTCGCCAGTGAAGTATCACAGTGTCCTTCGTAACTACAAGCACTGGGATGTAACAGGTCAGGATACGGCTATCAAGGATGACACAGTCCTTCCTAAAGTTGTTCTGTAAATCAGAATTTGGTAGCAGTTTCTGCAAATTGAGATCTGCTAGTCTGCAGTGTGGTTGATCATCTCCAATCGATGGTTCTGGGATGACCCTGTCTTTGATTGCATATTGCTTTGTCTTGTGAATTGGCTGGTTTGAGTGACCTTTGGATTGGATTCTTGTCTTAGCACTCAGGTCAAAATTGTCAGCAACAATCCTAGGAAATTAATTTTAAGATGCCATCAACATATTGCATTGCTTTCACCAAATGTTGGAACAGAATCATGTGGGAAAATTAAAAGGCCAATTTCTATACCCTTTAAAATTTTCATCATTGAAACATCATACCAGAAAGATAACTTGTTTCTAAGACTTATGAAAAAGTTGAAAATAAACCAAAACATAAGTTTAATACCCTGTTGCCAAGTTATTGTGATGAGAATGTAAAGAGATTGCAAGCTTTGATCAATCTAAATCTATACTTTGCCAATTCAAAAGTCATCTATATATTTACTCAGGCATCCTTTTGTTTAGCTCTTTCAACTTCATTTAAGCTTTTCCTGTTCTCAACGATACTTCGAGCTTGCTGAGTTAAGTTTTCCTTCAAAATTTTGAAAGTTGCTGCAGCAGCTCTAACTTCGTACCATATGGCGAAGAAACATGTGTAGAAACTGCTCCCTAGATTCTAGATGGAACCGAAGGTCTTCCTCAAGGTAAAATGCCAATGCTTTACTCAAGCCTCTCTTCTGAGGAACCTGGAAGATATTTTCCGTGGAAATGTAAGCCAATTTTATATTTCTGTATGTGGTGATGAAGGGTCTATAACAAATTCTGCAGAATTGCAAAGCCTCTTCACCTTTGCACTTTCTTCCTTTCTTACTTTGAGGATCACTTTTCTTTTTTTCCCTAAATAATTTGCTTCTGCTTTGGTCAGGGTATCGAAGCAAGGTTATGAGTAAGGCATGCAGTTACTGTGTTTTACCTCAAGTTCACTGTTGTCAGGCATGTACCCGGCTTCTGCTCTCTTGGCATCTTCCTCTTCAGATGTTTCATCTTGGTTTAAATTCATGGCATGTTGCCTCACTTTTATCTTGGCCTTCTTTTGAGGTGGTTCTTTAATGTTTCCTGTGGCATCATTTACTGCTACATGTGAACGGGTTGATGGCCACAGTACTCACATAAAGTGGCATTATTGGTGGTCTCAAATTCTTCACACTCGAAGAACGCCTCGCTTATTTTTCCCATTGTTGGATATATCTCGACTGAGACTGTTGATTAATTGATGTTAAATGACTTCACAGTTGTTGAGCAAATATACCCACCCCAACTCATGACACTGCTGTGCATTGTTTATCAAAATTATAAACACTCGCTCGATGACGTCACTGTTACGTACACACATGAAAATGATCACATCCGTTCAAACCCGGGGTTCAATCAAACTTTCAGTGAGATCTTTGATCTTTTATGAGCATGCGGAAGAAGTTACCAGTACAATGGCGGCGGCGTTAAAAAGTTTCTCAGATAAGAGGCCGATAAGGACCTATCTGGCATCAAAATTGTGATAGGATACGTCGCTAAGGGCTATCACGAGTGTCAATTTCAAGTGGAAATTGGTGAAACATATACTGTGGTAAAAAAAGTGGCAGACAAAGGCTCACATTTAAAGTACTTGATCACAGTCGAGGTCAACTTGGACATCTTTAGCAGGAATTAGTAATGGTGCTTTGGCCAGTAACATCTGACATTTCTTTGGTATGTTTATTTAAACGCTCTAACAATATCATAGTAGTGTAATCCAAAAGGTATGTTTGATTGCAGATTAAATGATTAATTACGATTTTGCTTACCTCTTATAGTACAGTTACTGGACCACCATTCAACAACCCCAAAGGTCGCTTGTGAGTTGGAGGAGGAATAAATGTATCCCAAGTCAAGCACACATTAATGCAGAAGGGCATTCACGTTACACTGAAGAATGGTGAAGACAACATGAAACAGGAAGTCTTATTGTCACTTGCATGTAGTTGTAAGTTTGTAAATGAAACTGATACAATTGAAGGGCGTGCTGGAATAAGGGCATAACCACAATAGAATTCTATTGTGGTTATGCCCTTATTCCAGCACGCCCTTCAATTGTTTCGGTATATAAAGACTGAAAACCCTGGGGGACGCTTTTACAGACCCTGCTGAAATCTTTCTACCCCCAAAAGTCCTCAAATTGCTACTGATTTCAAACCCCCAAAAGGCCTTCGAACCCCCGCATCGATATATTTTGATGGGATTGATGCTTCGCTTCACATACATGTACTGCACACATGAAACTAAACATTTTTCCAATATCGGCTTACTGAAATTACTCTATTTAGCCATGCCCTCTCGTTAGCCTCTAATAAGCCCATACCCCCCTTTCAGGCTTAAACAAGAAGTTCCGGTATAAAAGGGGCCTGGCCACTTTTCAAAAAGCCAACTACTTTAGATTTCAATAACAAATGCTTGTAAGATAGTTGTCGACAACTATACCATTATTGCAACCATTTGATTGTTGCGTGGGGTCCTAACCCTTCTTTACCATGCATTCCTTTGCATGTTTGTAAATGGCTGTTTTCTCCATGTTTGAAATATATTTTGACGTCAGTCTCACTAATATAACCTCCTCTTGTTCACATTTTTTCATTACACATTTTGTTAAAGATTACACGCACTAAAGCACTTTTTGACTCGGTGATTTGCACGCACGCACAGATCATTGAGTCAACGTGATGGTAAGGGACCCCCAGCAGTGTCACTCAGTAACCTTTTGGAAATGGCATTAACTCTTTGCCGTTATCACACGGGGCTCACCCGACTCACACGTCGGGTCGGGAAAAAATTGGTAAAATTTTATCTTTTGGCCGATTTCGTTCATTTTTTTCTGGGTGGACTGGGAATAGTCTAACCCATTCCCCCAGCAAGTTTGAACAGGTATACCCTAGTTGGTCTTATATGACGGCTTTTTCAGAAAAGCCTTCTGATGTAACACATGGCCGCAATTTGTGAAGCGTTCGCAATCCGTTACAGGCGTTGTTGAGGACGTTTTAACAAGAGTTTTGGACGAGGAAAGTGATCCAGAAGGGATGCCAAGCAGTGAGGAAATTTAATTGCATCTGGAGCTCGAAAATTGAGCGACGAACCAAGATAAGTGTTACGAAATATTTCATCGATCGATCGATCGATCGCAAATGCAACTGAAATCATATTTTGATTCGCTTTTTACATTTGAAAACCTTGTTTGATGCTTTGAATACATGTTAGGATTCATATTTCAGTAAAGGGAGAGGACAAAACGTTCTTATGGAACGACAGAGATAATTTCGAGTGGAGTGTTGACACAATGTTTGGGGTCAAATTCCTGCATAAATTAGAATTTGACACCAAACTAAAAAATACTAATTTATTCTATACTTACCATTTTCAGCCAAATTTTCAGGATATGTTGCCAATATAACAAGTAACATTTTTGCTTTTAACTTTTCCTTTATAACCAGTCATCATTTTGAAATAAGTTGCTTTTTTGTCCAAATTTTGCGGCTATTAATATTAATTTATGCTAGTTAATAATTAACTAATTAATATATTATGGTTTTCTTTGGGAAAACAATATTTTCCAGAAAGTTTATTTACTACCCTTTCAAAAGAGATATAGCTTTCCATGCAATTGTAAATGGCTGTTGAGAAAATAAATAAACAATCACTAGTATCAAATTTCACTGTTTTGGATAACGGCAATGAGTTAACTTGTAAACAAGTCAATATCAAAACGTAAAACGGAGGATATTACAACCAAAACAGTACATCTACGTCTTGCAAATACAAAGCGAATATCTTGGCCAATTTCAGCAGTTGAACACTTTGAAGCCCTGCATTTTACGCCGGAATATTATTTGAAAGAAGATCAGATATTCCCGACAAGGGATAATACTGTTGCCTATGCCATGTTGCCAAAACATGTGCTTGCACTGGCATGCATAGGATACACTAGTTTACCAAGCTCGGACACAAAATATTAGTTATTTTTTGTGGATACACTACAGACTTTTAGCTAGGGAAAATCTATTTCACCTGAGGGAAATATATGTAGGGTTTCATTTTCCGTAGGTGAAAAGGTCACTGATAAGAGTGACATCTGGGTTTTTACAAGTGGCATTAACAAAATTAAATGTCATATGACATTAACACATTTTTTCTGCGTTCTCACTGGAAATAACCATTTCACATACAAACTTTGGGCTATTGTCACTAAACCCTAAAAACAAGTCCTTTTTTGAAAAGTTATCATGTCTCACATCCTCTTGTTGTTATCTTTTATTTTTTGTACTTCTCAAAGAGTGTTTTCCATTTCTCTTTTAGCTATGCCAAGGTCTTCTAACTCTCAATTCCATGATCCTGGCAACGGTTATTTTTAGGGGATGCGAAGGGCATCCCCTAGTTATTTTCACGATGCGTGTGTATTCCCCAAGGGAGTAACCAAATTGGCCATTGACCAATTAGGAGGGTGGATATCGGTCCCTTGGGAGTTATCAAAACCAGTTTCGAAAAGCTGGAGCGACGTTGTGGGACACAAACAGGTTTTTAAAAGAAAGAAAATAGCTTGTTTTGTTTACAAACCTTCGCTTCCTTTGTGACGCGATGGAATTTGTCAAAATTTTGCTGGAGCTTTTATTTTCAGGTAGGTGTGAAAATCGTTGCCTTTTCTTTGCACTTCTTATCAAGCAAGGTTACTAACTAAAGGTGTATTTATATTCTACTAGGTCCACAGCTCAAATATACAAAATACAAGAATTATTGTCCCATGCTCATGACAAACGGAATACAGTTACTTACTACAGTATGACCGAGCTTAACATTTACCATGTTTACACTTGTTTACATCCTTACTGGACAGGTTGGGAAGAAGAGCAGTAGGTAGGAAGAACGCTTGTTTCAGTGCATCAAAAGAGTCTCCCCAGAACGCTGCTGCAGACGACCTTGTAATGGAAAACCCTTACTGCTGACCACTTGTACGAGCCTGCGAGCACCGTTAGATTGTAAAAGTGATCCTGCAGGTGAGCTAAGCGCATGGAATCCTTACAGTTTTTTAGAACAAGAAGTTAATGTATAACTTAAAACCGGGCAGCGGCAAAGTTAATAATTGATTTCCTAGTTCTGAAAAGCTTTTAGTCACGCTAAAGTCTGCAGTTTGCGTGAAACTAGCCTATGAATAGGCTCCGCGGTGGGGATGGGGTAAAAAGAAAACTGCCTGTCCCTCCCTCTCTCCCCAGGCTTCGCTCGCCGATTCCTCACTGGGATCGAATAACGCGCTAAGTCTGGTTAAGGTCACACAGCCAGATTACGGCATAAACCACATTGGACGCACAGGTCAATAGCCTCTTCTGCTCCATTGTTAGACAGTGCGAAAAGTCTGTTTAAAATGTATGTACAGCAAGAGCCATTTCGGGCTTTAAACTCACACACACGCCTTGAAATAAAAGTTATTCTTCCTTGGTTAAGGTTCTTTGCTTGTGGAAATATTATAAAGATACGTTTCTAAAGTATTTTATTGCTAAGCTCAGGATTTAAATTCTCCTCACTTGCTCAACAATTCTGCTTTCTTGCTACACGCCAGTCACGCTAAAGTCATCAAAACATCTGGACAACAGACCTTGGTCCGAGGTTTGCGTGATATTCAAAACTAACTTTAGCAGGGTGATATCTATTGTAGTTTCTGATCTTTTTCGTAACATGGACATTCGAAAAGTCTGTTCAAAATTTATGTGGTTAAAAATCACATACGGGTCTTTGAAAATGGAAACTCTACTTGCTTGGTCAAGGCTATTAGCTTTAAATAGTGCCCCGGTCAGCGCACGAAACGATAGCGGCTCAACTATAACACTGTCCAACGTCTTCTCGTAGGGTTAAATTAAAATCGGGTGCTTAAATTTTATCTGCTTTCTTGCTTGGCGTAAAACCTCAAGAAAGTACAGTAGTCACGCTAGTCTGCAGTTTGCGCAATGGATTAGAAGATCGGCGTAAACAATCCTCTCGTCTGTGAGTACAACGTACAACCTGAAATGACCTGCACATCTTTATCTTATTTCTGCCGTAACCTCTGTTGACAATTTCTGTGTTGCAAGTTTGAACTCATAAACGCATTTTTGAAATGGAATACACTCTTCAAGTAAAACTCAATACGCTTGTAAACTTTAGTCAGGCAGGAGTTTCAATTACCCATTGGCCGAGTGGGGACCCAAGTGCGCTCGACACCAAAAAAAAAAAATCTTTGACTGAATTATGACCCGGGCTCGGCCTCAGGCCTTGCCCGGTTAATAATGATATAGCCCGTGGAAAATTCTGTGATAGACAATTCATTGAAATGTTTTGGTTCACCTGGCACGAAGATGTGGCCATTTCTGTGGAGTGACCGGTCTTGTGTGGCGCCTTAAGATCACCGAGGGACTTGTCGCCTGCCTTGTCTGACTCCTGCCTGGCAGATTGCCTTATTTGTGAGTGCTTGTTTCCCAGTTTTAGTTGTGCGAGTTGCAGCTCCAACTGAACGTGTTGAATCTGGAGTGATTCGGTTTCTTTTTGGAGCGATAATCTGGTGATGTCATTAGATGACGTCGCTGGTGGAGCAGGAATAACAGAGTTCCTCTTTGGAAGACTTGGCAGTCCTGGAACTGTTGAGGTTTGCATCTATTTGTGGAATAGCCGCTCGCAATAGAAATACCGCTGCTTGCATAGGAGAAATATGTGGTTCTGCGATTTCTGGCAATGTGGGAAAGGAATCCCAGACAAAATCGTCGTTCAGATGTCGAGAGGAGGACATGTGCTGTGATCTCCTGGAACCCATGATGAAAATGTGGTTAAGATCGCTACAAAAATTTGGAATAAAGTAGAGAAAATCTTAACGAAGCTAACTCGAGCACGTGGTCGTGAGGATTGACATTCAAATTGACATACAAATCAATAATTAACCTATTTGAAGAAATCAAAAATAAATATTACTACACATGACGCTTTTGACATTGCTGATCCTCTGTAGCTCAGTGGCTAGAGCATCCGACCGGTGTACGGAAGGTCATGGGTTTGATTCCTGTCGGAGACTCCAATTTTCATTCTTACACTTTTTACTATACAAAATACAGTTTTGGTCCAATCAGCTAAAAGCTTATGAGAGTAGTCAGGTCACATTTTAACAAGCTAGAAATAGTCTATCAATTAAGCTTTCTGCTTGCTGACATAGTAATGCAACCATGCACTCAGATGGACCTTTTGACTGCTAAAAGGTAGGATTAATGTCTACATGGTCTGGTTCAGGGGGGGCAGGCAGCGCCCTTTGATCTTGCTGCTTTTCCGCTATACATGATCGCACAAGTAAAGAAATCTGTCAATCATTCGAGAAACGTACCTCTATGGGAGTTTGCTGTGGAATTTTCATCCATGGGGTCCCACAATGACCAAAGTTCAGTTAAACAGCAACCGAATCGTTCCCATAGATGTTTGAACGTGGAATCGCCAAAATATTTCTCAACAAACACAAACGCACGTCATGTCCGCCATCGTCCACCATGTTTATTTTAAACAAACCAGTACTTAGTCTTGCTTGGCCAAATTTCTTAATTGTGCAATCATGAATACTAGGTCCCAGGCCTCGCTGCTAGCCCCCCCTGTCTGGTTAAACCTTTTCATACTTTGGAACATATAAACTAAACTGCTAAAACCTCGTAATAAATAAGCAAATGGAAACACCTTTTACAACAACACCACTAGAACAAAGGGCTTATTTAACCCGGTGTTTAAGCAGCCAAAGCTTGAAAAGCTATCCAGATAATTTTCTTGGATGTACTTCTTGCTATTTCCAGCCAAATATAGCTTCAACATATTTAACCCATTGGCTACTAGAGATTTTAGCGCGCGCCATCTTTGAATTCCCTGGAGATTTTTCGGGATTTGAGCGAAATGTGTGAGTTGAAAAATAAACCATATGCGCAGTAAATACAGACAAATGATTGGCCTTGATAAATTGATTTCATTACAAAACTTGAAAACAACGATAACATTTTCTTCACTACCGCACGCCATTTTAGAAACTCGCGAAAGCACAGAGACTTTGTACAAAAGACAATAATATCTCAAAATCCTCTGGTAAAAGTCGGTTTTTATCTTGGTAAAGTTATACTTTCATTAATTCAACGGTTTTTAACGAGTGAATGCTTTGCATGAACGAAGTTATAGCGTATAGCGGACAAATTTCACTCGCTCGATCCCTCGATCCCTCGGTCGATGGCCACTTGTTGTAAACTTTAATGTATGCGTAGTACAGTAATTTATGCATTATCAGTAAACAAAATGGCGTCCTGGCGCGGATCTCTTCTATTTTTCAACACGGTATTTTTCACTCCTACAATTACAATTAGACACCTTTTTGGAGTTTCGAAATTGAAAGAAATAACCCTAAATAATACTCGACCGCCCAAAGAGGAGACATTTAGAATATTAAAAGTGAGTCACGTTTGAAGTTCTTCGATCGATTCAAGTTTCTGATCAAGGCTCAAGCTGTCAAAACTTTTAAAAACCAAGCTGCTGACTTCAAGACTTAGGAACACACTTAAGTATGTTAAATGTTGTATCTTCTTTATACCAAGTGTATGAATAAAATATAATTTATCTGAATCATTCTATATTTTCTTTTGTACCACTGGGAATTATATGATATTTTCTTTTGTTTGCGTCTGAACTATAAAATGTTTCAGTGGCTATGTTCATCTTTTCTATTCATGGATCTATTTAGACGCTCGACAGTGTTTTTTGGCTCACCTCCCATATTTCCTTGGCGTTGGCGAATGGACTTGCATCGTTTGTTGAGTTATTTTTTTAATTTAAGTCTTAAATACCTCTTAGCTAGTCAGCGCGATGGACGATGTTATCATATGCATGTATGTTATTTTATTATCGGAACGACTGTGTGAGGAAGCGTTGCGTGACGGGGACAAAAAACTAAGATTTACCTGTCATTTTCATGTTTTTAACAGGAGAGCAAACCCATTTTTGATAATTTAACTGTAGCTAATTTTAGTCCAAGAATTACAACTTCATAGATAACTGAAGTATTTTTCTTTCCAAGAGTTTCGTGTATGACAGAACTGAAGACGAATGAATGTTTACATATACAATTAATTTTATATTGTGCGTGCGAAGCACAGACTACACAAACAAGATCAGAATGTTTTGAAATGATTGAAATATTTTATTTCACGAACAGCAACATGCTTTAAAATAAAACTCAAACCAGTTCGAACATATTGGCCGAATATTTAAACGACGTCTAAAAAGTTAGTTAATGAGGTCTAAATCAACTTATAAGCAGGTCAGTCTAAGTCGCTAAATGTTTTTTTAGTCTGTGTTTATATACACCTATTGGCTGTAGCAAATGACTGGGCATGGGTAATGAAGTGCATGTTCTACATGGGAAGAGCTGCTGTGCACGGGAGCTGTCCATTTCTTCCGATGGTGTATTTCCGAAATCCAATAAAGACAAGTGTTGGTCATGGCCAGCATGGAAATTCCTGGACATTTGTGAATTCAAGGGTATATTCAGTGACACAAAGGAAGAACTGTCGCAAAATAAACTAAATTGGGTTGAGGAAATTCTAGCAAAATTAAATCAGAAAGAAGTGTTAATTAAAAGAACAAAAAATATTAAAATTAAAAGCTGTGCATTTTGAGTCTGGAAAATCTACATGAGTCCTGCAAAAGTTTTGAAGCGAGTTGTGTTGAGGCTCTCGATTCCCAAGAGATAATTAGGATACAAAAACTGTGATAGAATTTTATCCTGAAAACCTCTGAGCCAGTTAGAATATTGTAAATCAAACAAGGCCTATTCATTAATTTTTGACTCTGTGATCTGCACGCATGCGCATTACATAGTCATCGGATGGCAAAGGACCCCCAGCAGTGTCACTCAGTAACTTTTCATAAATGGTGTGAACAGCATGAACAAGTCGATATCAAAACGTAAAACGGAGGATATTGCAACCAAAACAGTACATCTATGTCTTGCGAATACAAGCGAATACAAAGTGAGCTTGGATTGTTTAGCAGACTGTGTTTGGACTGTATAATGAATGGTTTCTTGTATTCATCACATTACTTTAGTCTTTGGGGAAGTCGATATCCCTTTGGATTGGAGGTGAGTAAAATATTTGTTTTGAGAGCTTGAGGGATTATTCTTATCTTGCTTCAAATCCTTGCTAAGTTATTTATTTTATTAACATTAACTTGATGGGTTAGGGGTAACAGTTTGTGTAAATGTATTTTATGTGGTTGACACATTGAAATTGATGATCGGAATCACCTGGCTAGGAATCTTACGAGGCTTGGCAGGTTAGAAAACTATCGCATTTAGTTCGCTTTAGTATGTTTTGCCAATTTCAGTAGTTGAATACGTCAAAGCCCCTACTTTTCAGGGTGAAGATTATTCGAAAGAAGATGGAGATATTCCTGACAAGGGATAAAATCGCTCTCGAGATCAATGCAGAAATCAACTTACTCTAGCTGGCCAATGGGCATAGCCTTTCAGTTTTGCCCATACGATTCCACACTCCATAATTAACTTACTTGTTCCTGCAAAGAAAGAAATGTTGTCATTCAGTTAAGTGTTGACCAAGACTTTAAAATATTGTCTGGTTCCAACACCTTACCCCCACGATTGTTTTTAAAGAAATCTGCCTTAAAGTCTGCCTGGCTGAAAGTATTAAAAAAGTAACCTTTCTTTAACTTCATCTGACCGTTGCAGTCAGCAATCAGGAAACGTTAACCGGCCAAGGCTGTAATATGAGATTGGGAGGGATCTGGGCCTTAATATTTCCCGACTTTGATGTGGGAGGCTTTTATTTTGTTTCTACGACAAATAATTCATCAAGCCTAAACGCATTTCTTTTATTTTTTATATCTAAGAAACAACACAACACTCTTAATTTTAGGAAACATGATTCGACAGACCACATTCTCCAAATGAAGTATAATCATCATTATTTTGTAACATACGTACAAATGAAGAATAAACCTTCAATTCAAATTACTGTGATGTCCTGGACTGGGCTGGACTGCCGGCTGGACTGGGCTCGCTTTTGCGGGCGCTTTTGTGCGCCTTTCGCCTTTCGAAAGGTTTGTTGAGAGCCGTTCTCCATCGAACTCTGGTTTCTTCTCTTTTATTTTTGCCTTCTAATCAGTTATATGGCGTCAAATTCAGAAGAAGGTAAGAGAAAAGGGTTTTTGCTTACTACCTAATGTATAATTATAGCTATATAAAAGCTCTTCTACATTATCGATAGCTACAACTTACAACCAGTGCTTGTGAAATTTTGTAATTAGTGTTGTATTTAGGGTTAGTGATAATTATACAATTAGCGTTATCTACAACTTTGTAACTAGAGCTAGTCGCAGTTTTATAATTTCTGTTGTCAATTCTGTAATTAGTGTTAGTACCAACCTTGTAATTCGTGTTTTTTTGACAATAAAATAATTTGTGTTGCAAAAAAAAAAAAAAAAAAGAGAAAAAGGGTTTTTTCATGTCATGATATGATAATTTATAGACTTCAGGCTCTGAATATCAATGAATATTCACCAAACATTTGCATGCATTTCGATTAGCTTTTCATATGCTAATATGAAGCTACGCATATTTAAAACGTACTGTTGCAGGCCTGGTTTACTACGTCTACTTGCGACCCCGAGCACAAACACAAGCATATAAAACATAACCGAAGTCCATACAAACACTGAAAAACGCAAGCACAAGGATTGCAATGTTTGGACTCTTGGTCTTGTATTTGCGTTTCTTATATGCTTGTGCTCGTGCTTGTGTCAGGCGCTTGAAGCAATTAGTAACAAAACCTCTTAACGTACGTAAAAACAGGTCAGAGTAGTTTTGATCAATGCATCTTAGTGAAATGGTGGACTTATTCGCATATATCTACCAAAATCCCAATTTCAGCGTTGTGTGAAATAATCCACCGATTTGTTCATGTCCTGTGATATGATCGCATCTTCGATGCATCTTAGTGAAATGGTGGACTTATTCGCATATATCTACCAAAATCCCAATTTCAGCGTTGTGCGAAATAATCCACCGATTTGGTCATGTCCTATGATATGATTGCATTTTCGATGCATCTTAGTGAAATGGTGGACTTATTTGCATAGGTCCAAACAAGACCGCTCTGACTGTTTGCCGTAGAAGATATCTGCCAAGCTGTTAAACATAAAAATAATTTTGTTGGCATTCAAAAATATTGCTAGTCTGTTCAAAACGTTCAGTTCTATTCATTTAACAATTAATTTTGGACGACAAAGTAGGCGTTCAGGGATATGTTACTCTATTCGCCCAATCATTTGTTTTGTGGCTATGTTGCTTTATGGCGTCCATTTAGGACTGCCACAGCCTTTGTCATTTAATTCCCACCGGACTGAGTGAAAACACTATTGGCTGTTGAAACAAAGAGTTCTTTTGTTTAATGGTTGGAAAAATTTGAATAACAAAACACATCTGACGTAATGTTTGTAAACAGTAAACACTCCTATTACTGATATGTATATTGATGTACGGGATTATACAAAACAAGAAAATACAGAAATCAATAGCAGAACGGTGTATCACAATCCTGTTCGAGCCTGAATTTTTTCCCATGCTCTGTTTTCGCAAAGCGGCCTTACGGTGATCATTCCTAGAATGTAACCTGGACAAAATGTCCTAAGGTGTCATTGTCAACGCCCAGCGATTCTTGTACTGCGTGTACAAAATTGTTCACGTTACATAGTTTGCCAAGGATAACCATGGCGCCGTTTTCATGTAAATGGCTGTCAACAAGTACTAGCTTTTCCTTCCCGAAACCTACGAACAACACTGTTTTCCTGTTTACAATGAAAAGGGCACAACTAATATATTGATTGCTACAAAGTTCAAGGAGTTGATGCCGAAGTGTAGAAGGTGGATGGGGATCACTCACTCTAACTGGTAACGGTTGGTCAATAGAAGCGTCCAGACGGTCACCAGCTACCATGGCTGCTTCTGCAGCGGAGAGATATCACTGAGGTAGGCTGGCTCTTGAACGATCATAGAGGGTGTTGTCCTCCTTGATACATCCACACACCAGAGTCACCCAAGGAGTGGGAAGAATTGCATGGGAGGAGTCAAGGTCACAATTGACTTGATGAATCCCCTCAGCGATTAGCAAGGCAATAATGCTGTAGGCATTACTACCATTTCTACATTGGTAGGTTGGTTGGCTGATGCTGTATGGGAATTCCCAAATCCATACCATGCTGTTGGTGTTAAAAGGACACATGAGGACAATATTGTCGTAGTTGTCGGCAGAGATGGATGACGCGTCAGCTCCATCGCCACCGTCATCACTGTCAACATTTTCATCAAAAACATGTAATATTTTTGTTTATACAGCACCATTCGCGCTGACATAGCAAAATTCTCAAGTCAGTCGTCATACTAATAACTTGCACCATCAACCTTTCGACAACTGAAGCTCATAACGATTTTCAAATATTGAAAAAGTCAAAAACTGACACAGCACCACTGATTCATGCTAACATAAAAACAATATTTGGTCACTAAGCAATACTTTTCTCTCGTACTAGTGGCTTGCCATCTTCTTGTTGCGACTTCACCCCTCGCATGTGAGACTTAATGAGTCTGTCGTAGCCTAGCCAAGACAAGCTTAACGAATATCAGGTCACACGACAACCTCTTACGTAGCTGTAAAATTCCATTTATCTTTTTATCAATTGCTCGTACGTTTTGAAAAACTAATTGTACATGTGATGATACTGTTTCATCAGCCTTTTAACAACAGTGAATGATTTTCAAAAGGCAATTACAATACACAGCACCTGACACAGCACGATTCACGTTAACAGAACAAAAGTATAAGGTCATTCAGCAATACTCTCCTTCAGTAAACAAGCTCACCGCCTTAGATTATCGGGGCTTTTCCCCTCAAGCGTGAGGCTTAAACGCATACCCAAACAAATACAGCTCCCACGTAAGCATTACTATCTAGCATTACTATCTAGAAACAAATCCTCTTTATCCCTCTTAGCAAATATCCTAATTTCAGACCTACACTGTATTTCCTTTTTATCAACTTATAATATTTTTCATCTTTTATTTCTGGATAGTCCATTTCAAACAAAATGAAATCTGCCAAGTTAAGGACCCTAAAAGACCAGCGCCTTCACGACAAAAGCTTCAAGACTGTGGCTCAAACGCAATCCTGCTCGTAGTTGTCTACACCTCCCATGTAAACTTGTCTTTAATATTTATTTTGCAACGCAATTTATCTCCTGACACCACCGTCAATGAAGCGAAAGTCTCTGACAGTTGTCATACCAACCTTTCAATCGAACAATACCATTTGTCTTCGCAGGAATTCAATTGTTACACAAAAAGTCTTGCACAGGAATGTAAAGAATGCTTCGACGATGGCAATAACTGGCTGCTGCGCAGCCATTAAAAAGGTGAAAGGGTGCAGATGGACACTCTTTTCGTCAAAAGTACTTTGAAAGTGTCCCGGGACAACGTAATGGGACAAATCCAAGGAGAAAGGACAGTTCTTTGAGTATAGTCTGATAGTCTTGGATTTCCCTACCAATCACACCACTGTATAGGGCAAGGATGTGCCTGCTCAAGAGCTACGGTGAACAAGTCAGAGGAACAACCCAAAGTGGAGGCAAAATAAATCGAAAAATATGGTAACTAGAAAAGAGGAGTAACCCCAAACCAGGAGGGAAACTACCTGCCAGCCAAGCTGGACCAGGAACCCATCCTAAGACTGGTTATAGAGCAAGATTAAGATTACCCTTCTGGTCACGGCAAGGAGGAGGGATATGAACAAGGGTGATACCCAAGGATGGGAATGTTGACCAGGGTGAAACCAAGAAAAATAAACAAGATAACGACAACCTTGCAAGGCAAAGTTTAATGAAAGCCCATGAAACAAATACAACAATGTACAAGAAATACATCAGAAATGCTTGCGGCCTGTGGAACCACGGTGTGCAGGTGCAAAGCATCGGGATGCAATATGGCCTCTAATCCCACAATTAAAACATACAGGAGGTAGACGCCTAGAATACAGTGTGAGCCGATTTCTAAGGTTAGATGAGAAAAGATCCAAAGGCGTATGTTTTGAGGACCTTCTGGGTCTCCTTTGCCATGGAAACCTCCGTTTTACAGCAAGGTGCCCAAAAGTGTGACTTTTACTTAATTCACATTCTCTTGTGGGTGTAGACTACCCAATCAGAAGCCAAATAATAGCTATTCTTGACTTCTGATTGAATAGTATACACGCACAAAAGAATGTGAATTAATTAAAAGTGGTCACACTTTTGGGTGCCTTGCTGTAACAACAGCTGTTGGAAAGACGAGTTGAGTAGCAAGAGGTGTGTTTGACAAAGAACCACACTGAAACAGGATGCCTTATCATCTGCTTTGTCTCTGGCCACATCTACCAGATGCTCGAGGGCCGCGTGGGAATCAAAGATTCCGGCTGGTCTGGCTAGATGCTAGCAAAGGAGGGCTGGTGCTGAATCTACTGAGCCAGTGTCGTGGATTTGTTTGACTGCAGCTAATTCCTTCTTAAGGATAGCAATATTGTCCTCATGGACTCTCTGGATAACAAGAGGTAACAAGAAAAACAAAAGCTTAGAACAAATAAAGATGCAAGCGACAACAGAAGACACCTAGCACAAAACACTACGAGAACAGGCTCAAGGATATGAGGGAGCTGTCAACACGAAACATGCAAGAAACCACAAAGGTGGATCCCGAGACAACACGCACGAGAAATGCATGGCAGCACAAGAGCTAGGATACACAACAGCAAAAATACTAAGTCTGAAACAAGCTCTGAAACAAGCAACAGTGCAAAATTGTACAAGCACTATTGTAAAATGCAAAACCAAGATAGCAAAATACAAAAAAATTGAAGTAGGCAACTAGCCCGCTGGACATGTGAAAAACCTATACGTACACACCATCAACTCTACCACTTAACACATGAGCTACTTGTATGCTTGACACATGAGCGAATCTGAAGCCCAACACACCAACAAACTCTTACGCTGGACACACAAGCAACTCTTATGCTCGACAAATGAGGAACCCTTACGCTCGACACATGAGCATTTATTACGCTTGACACACAAGCAACTCTAACGTTCGACACACGGCAACTCTTAACACTCGACACATGAGCAACTCTTGCACTTGACACACAAGCAACTATAACCCTCAACACCCAAGCAACTATACCGCTCGACACACAAGCTAGAAATACACTGTACTGGCAACTGTAATGCTAGGAACACGAGCCAATAATTAGCATGGGGAGACACAAAGGCAAACGTATATCGTAGTGTATGCATGAACCAAAAGACAACCATAAAACGCAAGTAGCAGCCAATATGCACATGAGTAAGCCCATGACAAAATTCTTGTGACGACTACAATAAAGTGCTTGGGTAGCCTACGGCTAAAGTCCTCAAGACAACATCCAGCCTAATGGAAGAAAAACTGAAGGATAGACAAATGTACTAATAGGCTAACTAAAGGGAAAAGTAGCAATAAACTCAAGGTTGGCTACAGAGCCACACAGCGACAGAAACTTAAAGGTAAAGGAGCGGTAATACTAAAATCGAACCAGTGTGACAAAATAAAACTGAGAAACCGAAAGACTGCTAGTTTTGGGCCTGGGATTGATGACATTATTCACTAATTATTTTTGCGAGAGTTGAAAACAAAATGGCAGACCATAATCAAAGTTGATTAAAGCACTTGGCACTGTACGTGCCCTGGTTGTGCTTCTGCTGCTGGTCGTGCTGGTTATGCATGTGCCTGGTCACACTGGTTGTACATGTGTTGGTTATGCTTTTGCTGCTGGTTGTACGTGTGCAAGTTGTATATATGCTCCAGGATATGACAGTGGTCCTTCTGTTCCAGGTTGAGCTGGTTGTGCTTCCGTTCCAGAGTCTTTAATTTCGAAAGCTGAAAAGATACAATTATTATTAAAATTGTAGTTATACTTAACAAACTTGTCTTAATGGAGACAAATCTCAAACAACGAAATGGTTTCACAGTCTTTATACTGGCCCAAAGCTACCTGCTATTCAATCATTCCGGTCTTTAGCATGAAGAGATTATAGTAGCTTCCTAATGAACTCTGCCTGAATGGATGTAAATTATCCATTGTAGATTTCCCTGCAGCATTTTGGTAGGTTTCCCTTATAATTCACAGGTGTTTTGTTGACACCTGGGTGACATGAGGTATAATTAAATTGCATTGTTTATAAAAACACATGATCACAGCCCAAGAGAAACAAGTTCACTTACAGAGAGAGTGTGTGTAGAGGATTGATTGTACTTGACATATTAAACGATAGTATATCTTTCGACCATTCGACTCCAAATGCAGCATGTTTAATTTACTGTCACACAGGATTTTGACTGGATTTCTACACCACCTGCAGCTCTTGAAATTTGTTGTCTGTTTGCATATTTCTCAAGATGTTGTTTCTTATTGATAATCACTCCAATATCCGGGGTGCAGAGTTCTTGCCTCACCTTGTCCTCTGGTGGTGGAATTCCTCCAAAGTTTCTGATGGTGACAAACAGCCATTTCAATGCAATAGCCACACTACTTACTACTTTTCGTCTTTTGCGACTGGGCTTCTTTGTTGTCTCTACTTCGGAGTCCGAGTCGCTGTGGCTTTCGCTTGCAGGTGGCTCTAAGTATGCCTCAATATCGCCTAACCCAGTGTACTTCTTGGCCGACTTCATCATTTCATTATACTCTGCTGACCCTTTCTTCAAACCGTGGCTCTTCCCCTCGGTTAAATGGCGGCCCACGTTCAGGATTACTTTATTGCAACCAGGCATCGGGCACCATTTCTTAAATTGACCTGGCTTTGGCTTTTTGCTTGCACCCTGCTTTTCTGCTTTCCCTCTCTGGCGCTTGCCGGTTGCCATTATTGATACCAGGCGATTTAACCCCTCGTCGGCTAACTTCTTCTTTCTTACATGTGTTTGCAGGTGCCGTCGGAGGCCATTTCCATAGAAGCTGCACTTTGGCATGGGGCATTTCTTCTTTTTATGGTGTGACCGCTTGCTGGTAGTGCGAGGGGAAGCTGTTTTTGATGGAGTTACAGGACTTTCTGAATCCGACCGCTTGCTGGAAGATGCACCCAAAGCTGGTTTTGACGCGGCTGCACTGTGCTCTGGCTCTGAATTGGATGGTACGGCATGTAGTAATTTTGGAGCTCTACGATGTTGCAACTCGAAGCCTGGATCCTCGTCCTCGGAAGTTTCTGAGTCTTCACCTTTCTGACGCCTTTTCTGCGCCTTCTCGATTTTTAACAAAAAGTCCATGTTGGCTGTGACATCATTCACAAGATCTTTCATAGTATCTGCGATGGCTTCACCATCTAGAATCGGAATGGTCGGCTTTTCGTCAAACATCGACGTATATATGTGTGAGAGATGGGCAAAGGCTTGTTGGGAGATAAAGCATTGGGTATGGTTTTTAAGCCTCTTCGCTGGCTCTATTAAGTGGAGATCGTCGAACCCTGCGAGCATTTCATCATGATCAGACCTTTGTGGAGTGATTTTCCTCCTCATAAAGCGTATATTGTAGTCCTCTGATAAGTCCAGGTCTAAGGACTGCAAAGCTTCTACATCACCATCTTTTGCATCCTCCAGAAGTTGAATGAGGACGGGAATTTGGTCACCCATTTTACGCTTACTACAGAACGATACGAAACTTTAACGAGCAGTCTTGAAGAGAATGTGATTATTTGTAACTGCACCAACTGATAGCAATGACAGTGAAGAACGTTTAACCCAAATCTGAAGTAAAACGATTAAAGTCTCTATTGTTTAAGGGTGACAAAACATTGTAGTAACAACATCACTGGTAAACATTTACATGAAAACAAGTCCAACTTTAACTGTGGCTATCTCAAAGAAAATGTATCTCTCCGATATGTTGTTAAACCAGTAGTTTGTCTTTAGATGTAAGAACAATCCCCAAATTTGAAATGAATCCATTAATTCTCTAATAGATATTAACGGTTAAAGTTTAGCCTCGTTTTCGCGTAAAAATCCAAGCGCGCAGTGCACACTAGGGTAATTTTGTGGCGAAACTTCAATTGCTAATAACTCATCAAGCATTTAATCTTTTTCTTTGAAATTTGGCACGAAATTATCCAACATTAAAGGAGAACTCG